>JAAGAY010135866.1:0-18777 GCA_011801015.1 Ardeotis arabs
TTCATTTCTTTAAGGGCAGGAATTAAGACTGAAATATATGTTCACTAACCTTCCAATTTTTTCATGCAGAAAGCTTCTTCGAAGATTTTTTGCCTGATGCACCACAGCTATATTTATTTCTATATTCTAGATACTGTAGGTACAGAAGATGTTAAAAAGACATACCCCATATTTTCATGGCTTTTCTTTTCTCAGGCTTCTTTCGCTTGCAGCTTCAGACTTCTCCCCAAATAATTAGTCTGGTTATTTATGCTGCTCAGTTCACCAAGAATAAAGCTATAACTTCACACAGACCTAAAACTGACTGAGCTCATAAAATACTTCACACTCTGATCTGTGTGTGTGGTGGAGGCAGTTCTTCATATTTTTTAACGTATGTCTAAGAGAGGACTTTTACATCATTAAAAATCTTATTTAAATTTGTTTCAGGACTAAATTAACAGAAGCAATCCGACAGAGACTCCTTTCCTAGCAGGCCCTGCTTCTGCCACTGAGTCTGACAGATTAAGTAATAAACAGAAAGAGGAAAGATGACTGGAGCTGCTTTATTAAAAGAGATCATATTAGCAGCAGGGCCATCCTGCTGCAAGTGTCGCTCACTGAAGAGCCAGTCTGCAGGACAGCCTCACGCATCCGTCTGGATGGGGTTCACAGCCTGACTGTGCTGTGGCATAGAAGGATGCATAGGATTTCTTGTGAAGCGAGGTGCCGAATTAGCCAGGGAGAGCCCAATAGGAGCTCACAGGCTCCCATGGAGATAGCCTGCATTTCGGGTCATGGGGGCACAGAGCCCATTTCTTTCACTGCTGAAGACGCTCACCTTGAGCATGCAGAGGTCTCTAGGTTAGGTGGGGGTGGGCTCTATTAATTACTGACATGTTTGGGATGGGGAATTTTTGCTTCCCATGAAGCTCAGGTGGGAGAAAGGGAAGGGCTTTCCAGCGTGACTGCTTCAGTGCTCACCTTAGGGCAAGCCCGACTTCCCCTGCAGTGCAAGCCCTGTTTAAATCCCCACTATAAATCACTTCAAACCCAAGCCCCCAGGGTACATCCACCATCAGACTTTTTTTTGAACAGAAATACAGTGTGACGTGGATCTCCCTGCAGGCAGGAGCCACAAACTAAACCAACCTGAAGCGGTTTAAGCCTAGGTAGGTCCCCAGGCAGGGACAGAGCAATGCTCGCTGAAAGGCTGCTGGGGGAAAGGTCCAGCAGTGGGCGGGCAGCAGCTGTCTGGGAGCTTCAGGACCACGCTACTGCTCTTAAGTATTTAACTTGCATTGTAATCTCATTTCAAGTCCCGGAATCTTCAGTGAATGTAATCCTGAAGCGCGGTAATTCAGTGAATGTTACACATGAACGCTAACACCTTTAAACTTGTTAAAAGTGTTATCTGAAAGGTAAGCATCTTAAATGAGAATATTTCAAAAAGATTGTGGTATCAGAGTTCTGTGGGGAAATATCACTTCTAGAAAAACCAGGAAAGTATTTTTATAATGTTTGACATTTTGATGTTGAAATAATGGCAAATACTTCTGTTCCCTCATTCTCCTCACCTCCGCTCCCCAGCTAGAAATGTGAATGAAAGGCAGAACTCTTTGCATACATAAAAACAACATTTAAAATCTTCAGATATTTTCTTTTTCTATCACTAACAACAAGCATATGCTAAAACCCTAAAGTGGAAGTTAGCTTTTTTCTAAGAAGAAGTAAGGAAAAGTCTTCCTCCTTCTCCTCCTCTTCCTCTTTTAATTTTGATTTTTTCACTTACTCCAGGGACAGGAAGGGCAAGGAGTGTGAGACAAATTAAAAATTAGAGAGGGGTTCATAGAATGAAGCAATGACTCTAAATGTCTGTTAATTTTGAAATTTTTCTTAAGTCTAATACATAGAATTTAAAATATTTTATTTCTTTGAACTCTGGAGTTGTTATAACTTCTACAAAATGAACTGTTTAATGTTTTTCTATATAAGTGTTCACTTCAGGAAACTTACTTTTCTAGAAACGGCCAAATTTTAGAGTATTCACTTCTCCCAGTATTTTCTGATGAAACAGTGCATATGCTTACCACTTTCTGAATATTGGCCTTTTTGAAAACTGTCTCAAACTAAACACCTGCAACATTTGAGTGTATTTTTTAATGTCATATTGACTAAAGATGAAAGCAGCATTTCAATACAGAATAAACATCTGTATTTTTACAGCAGCATTTCAATTCAGAATAAACATGCACGTCTCATGGGGGCAAAGCACATAACACGTTTTTGACAGAAAGCAGCAGAACATTACAGCCTTTTAGCAATTATATAATACATTGCTGTAGAAATGACCTTACATTTTAACATTTGGAAAACATTTTCTTAGATTGCAATCAACAAGGAGAAACTCATGTGAATATCAAGCCTCACTAGGTTTAGACGTTTATCCTACCTCCCCCAGCTATATGTTTTCTCTTTGCCTATCTCCTTTTTCTTCTCTCTCCTCCATCTTCCTGCCCCTATCCATTAGATAGCAGAATATCAGAGATAATTTATGGGAAAGTAAATTTACTGCTGGCTAGTACAAGATGCCCTGGTTTCTTATCGTGGAATTTACACATATGGGCAAAAATACAGGCTAATTTAAGTATAGCAGATCTGGGAAATTTGTGGTTACCTGTGTTATACATATGCTTGTGGAAGGAAAAATAGTCAAAGTAGTTGAGTCTTTCTTTAATGTTCTTTTGTTTGTTGGACAGTTTAATTTTTCACATGAATTATTTACTTTCCTTTGGTGGATTTTGAGAGAAACCAGCTCTCATAAAATTTTTAGATGAGCATTTTCTAGGCTGTTGAGGTGAGCATTAAGCTTCCTAGCTTCTTAAAAATAATCCCCATTATTCATGTTACATACAGGCTAACCACATTTTGTTTGCCCTTTTTATCTTTTACAGGTTAACTGAATAATTAAGGAGTCCACTGAAGTGAATACTGTAGAACAGGAAGGCCAACAAAGCTCATCATCAGAGCCACTCAGGACTCTTGGCTTAATGACTAACAAAGAAAGAACACTGTCCGAAAAATACTGTGTTCTACAGAGTGATTTGGTTCTCATGCAAATATGTAATTACAAAAATGACCCAGATTGTTTATCCCAGAGAGCATCTGTTCTGGTTTTCTGGAGTTATTTAGTTTGGCAACTTACTACCAAAAGCAATTTGTAGCTGGTATACTGAGCTGACCAGTCTGATAATTAGGTTGGGCGTTCTGAACAATGTATTTTAAAACCTCATTAGAAAGTTTGTACCATATGAGCCTTGAATATTCCACCTTAAATATTCAGTCATACAGTTAAATTTTTGAAAGAGAATAAGGAATGAATTTATAAATTTATTAATAAATTCTCCCTTTTTGGTTACCTGTTACGCACATTTCAACTCACTGTATAATATCATAATATATATCATAATGGATCTCTGTAAATAAATATGTATGTACCTTATTGCCAAGCTGTATTGCTGCTTCTGCACTTCAGGTATTTTTCTTCTGACTTAAATGTCATCACATCAAGCTCCTTCTTACTGATTTCTTTGCTTTGGTTTTTATGAACTCAGTCACTCGAAATAAGAAAACCTGGTAAATCTGAGAAAGACTTTAATATTATTTTGACACATTATCAGTACTTTTCTTCCAAGCAAAGTCATTCTCTACTCTCTGTGAGATACGTAAAACAATAAACAAACCTGCTTACTAAGGATGCTGGCATTTGACACAGTCTTTGGCTGAACAACACCGAAATATGATCGACTCTTTCTAAAATAAGATCGCATTTATTTATCCTACATTAAACAGCATGACCTTTTCAGTACCACTTTACATGTCTCAGATTTGCTAAAAAAGACTCCATGGTATGATTAATGAACCATTCCACTTGTGGTAATGAAATCTCCAAAGTCAGTCTGTTGTTGTCCCTCCCCACATGCCCCAAAGAAGCCAAAGGGAACTTACTGTTGATAAATTTAGGAATAATGCAACACAGCATTTCTGTTTTATTATCCTGATATGGTCCCTTCCCCAGAGTCTCCACATGTAATTCGCTTTGATATCCTTCTGGGAGGAGACTACCAGAGGAAACAGAAACCAGCAAAACAAACCCTACACTGCTGCCCCAAGCACAGCACATCTGGAGTACCAGGGATGCATCCACCAAGGGGACAAAAGAAGATCATTTAGGGTAGTCTCACCCAGCATGGGCTCTCTCACCCTGAGGATGTGTTTGCGAATGGTGATGCTGTAGCCCCAGCTGTGTGGATCTGCTCCACATCCCCTGCTGCTCAGCGTGCTCCCGCAGCTCCAGGGGCTGCCGTCCAGCTACGGCCACAGTCCTTCAAGTGTAACATTAAACCCAAGGAGAGGTTTTGGCCCAGAGAAAGGCAGTGCTGAAAGATCCATTTTCAGCAGAAGCTGGATTTCACCCCCAGCTTCTATCTTTCCAAAGATGTAATGTTATTTTGCATAGACTTATATAAAACTATTCTGTCATGGCCAGATTCCAATTTGGAGATGTCCAGTTTTCACCAGTTAAATGTACAAGGAACTTCAGGATTATTTGTGATGAAAAATTATTAATTTTTTTTTGCTACTGTTCGGTATGTGCCTATCTAGATATTTTCGCCTTTGCAAATGAATTCTCTATTCTCATATCACAGAGGGCTCTCATTGCTAGGTAACACACAACACACCTGTGTTCTCTTATCTCCTCTCGCTGCTTCCTATTTAAACTCACATTTCATTCCCAAAGAGCAGCCACATTGTCTGTCAGCTTCAAATAACAATTTTCTCTCCTTCCTATCTGACTCAATTTGCACAATTTAATTTTGGTTAACCTCTCATCTTCAGAACTTGAAAGACATGAATGTGCAACACCTGGCACAAATTCTTGCATGGAAGCACAGGACAGGGAGAGATAGCAACTCTCTTGCAATGGGAATGAGCAGAGGTTATGGCCCCGATCCGGAAAAACACTTAAACATCCACTTGTTGTAAATCATGAGAAATATTTGAATATATAACTTTGAGCACCTGCATAGCTGTACTGCTGGATTGCTGCTACCGTTTTTAAGAATAGACCGCATGCTTTATGTTCTGATACTTACTCATAACGTAAGATTAATACTTCATCTCACAGCATTTTTTCTGTGTGTAGCCCAAGAGGTAATTCAGAAGCTCTAGGCATATTTGCAATTTGTTTCCCTGTCACTGAGTGCTATGCAGAAGGAATGCATTCTCTCAGACATCACACACAGTTTCCATTTCTTAAACGTCCATAGGTATTCTGTCTCAGAAGCAAAAATTATATCAGATCTTTGCAAGAAACAAGAACTAGCACTTTTAAAGAAGTTTTGTGTTCTAGAATTTTTTAGATGTGACCTTGCACCATTTCTGTACACTCTTATAAAGAAAAAAAATGTAAAGGCTAGCTTTTAATCTACCTATCCTGAAACTAGAGCTTGACAATCTGTATTCTTAACTCAGGAAAATGTGAAAAACAAACTGCTTGATAAACACTTTTATTCTTTGCTAAAACAGCAAGCAAACCTCTTCAGTCTATGGCTTTTACATGCTGGTACAGAACGTTCTGTTCACCCACTCATTAAAGAAAATTAAAGTGCTCTATGAAATAGCGGAAAATAATTTTCCAGAAGAATATGTAGGCTTTTCTTTGAAGTATGAAGAGGTAGCTGTGATGACCAGACAGAGTTACATTTGCTTGATCAAATAATTAACAACAAGGTACAGAGGAATCAGAAGGACAGAGTATTCAAAAACAGTGGGAGGAAGATTAGTGGTGATCTGCCAAAGATTAACAGGACACATTTTTTAGTAGTTTGTTTGCTAGTCTGGACACAGGGAACATCTCTGATTCTTCAGAAGTACATTTGCAGTACAGTGCAAATGTGTGTGTCAGAGCTTACTCAGGAAATCTCTGGAGGAGGTGTATCCTCTTATGAGGGTGTCCTTTTTGAAACACTTAACACGTACAGTTTCAGCTATGGAAAACAAAGAAAACTACAATTGAAGTGTTAGACTCAGAAACATCACTCTTTAGGGTCCCATTCATCAAAACTGTGCACTCTGTATGCATCTGTTATTTATTTATTCAGACAGAAATGTTATATCCTGATTATTCTATGTAAATATAATGAATATGATTTTGTTCAGTGCAGAGTATGATATGGGTCTAATGGGGCATATTATCAAGGTAATGTCTACAAGCTACCAGGAAACCAAAGGACATGAACAAAATGACAGACAACCCCAGTTCCACACAGATGCATTTATATCTCTCAGCAAGTGTAAGACACAAAAGGATCCATTTATGTAATTGCTCAGCATATAGAAAATTACATTACCAGACTAAGCCAACATTTCCACAGTGTCTAATATGTCTCTTTAACATTACAAAATGCTATTTTTCAGTCCCTGTACTGCAATTTTACTGTATTTTAAGCAAGGCTCCAAAAGCTATTGGCTGAATATAGGTTCTGGCTTCATGTGTGAATCAAGATTCTAAGATCTCAGCTTGATTCTAAGTAAGAGATCTAATTATTTTCTTTACCAGCAGACCATTCTCCGAAGGCCTGCAGGTTTTCTTAGTCCTTCTGATGGCACAGAGGGTGAATGGGTAGCCCCTTAGACTCCTTCTGTGGTCATCAGGGAAATAAGTGGTCCTTTGGAGAGTCACTTTTCATCTGGAAATAGCATTTTGAGACAGATGAGTTAAATTGCCCTCCAAACATCCCTCTTTCTTCATTGACTGCAGAGACAGGCTTCGGCTTGGTATCCGGCTGACACAGCCAGCCAGCGTTGGATGAGGTGGATCCCACCCCACAGGAAAATGTAAGGTGCTTTGCAGCCAGAAGTTGCCGAGCAGCCTTGCAGCTGCCCCAATACCCAGTCTTCTACCACCAGAGACAAAGGGATACTGGGTATTCGGTGACTACAGGCCCTTGGAAAAATAGACCATGTATATTTATATAATAAAATGCTAATCTTCAGGTGTTTTTTAACTGCAAGTAATGAAGAACAACAATGATACTGCAGGAATCAGTAAAAAGGTAAAATTGAGTTTCTTACCAGTTCTGGTCAGCACAAATCTCAAGACATTTTAAATAGTCAGGTATTTGAAATACCATGCACTTCACATGCAATTCACGGCAAGTGCAATTAGGCTAAGTTTTCTGGTCTAATTTCAGAGCACATAATTAATTCTACCTAACAAAGTTTCCCTAGCAGGATATAGTACTTTCTGCTTTCTCACTCACGTTATTGCAGCGGACAAACAATTGCACTAAATTGCTCCTGGGCCTGTGTGCACCCCGCGGCACCACTTTTCCTCAATTTGAGGTCCTGGAGGACTTTGCAGATTCTGCTGCATCCTGGCCGGTCCAGAGGACAGCCCAGTGGCTGGGTCTGCCCTCTGCCTGCAGAAAGACACTGCCCAGGCATCTTTTACAGCTGGAGACCACTGCACTACCCACGTCGTCTGACTTCGATGCGATGTTGTGAAGATGAGTGGACGGCTGCTAAAGAAGTATTGGGAAGGCCTGATCCTACACCTGCTGATACCGGTGGGGGTCTGCGTCAGAATGAAGATGGAGTGCAAGGATCTGGTGTAGTCGAGGGAAGGATTTCCTCCATTTAAAGTCTCTTTGAGGCAATGCATTTTTATAAGGCTCTGCTTATTTGTTGCATATGCCCATCTTATTCTACTGTCCGTCACACTGGCCCAGCTGCACTGGAAAACAAGATGGTCTTTAGAAGAAATGTTACATGGAGTAAGGTGCTAAGTTTTAGCTATGTGTTCGTAGACTTCCACAACAAAATGCTGTATCCCCCTCAGTCCTGGATCTCACCTGCCTGCCTGGACTGTCTTGCTCAAGTCTGACATGTACAGGCATTAGAACAGGGTCTTGAGAGAATTTTTGTGTTTTAAATACCTTGAGTACCTGAACCACTATGTTTGTCTGAACAGTACTATATTAAATGGAGTTATTCCAGTTTTTCATCAATATTTTATATACAGTGTGATGCACTGCATTTGTTTTCCTGTATAAATATATCCTTTTCATGATGTTGCCCTGCTGTCTGTACCTTTCTCTATTTTCTTATTAGGGTGCTTCCTAGGCCATGGTTAAATCAGTCTATAGGGCTATGAGGGTGGTGGAACATCAGAACAGGTTGCCCAGAGAAGCTGTGGATGCCCCGTCCCTGGAAGAGTTCAAGGCCAGGTTGGAGGGGGGTTTGAGTGACCTGGTCTAGTGGAAGGTGTCCCTGCCCAAGGCTTGGAACTAGATGATATTTAAGATCCTTTCCAACCCAAACCATTCTATTATTTCCATTATTTCTATGGCTAGTGACTGTGTACATGCTCCATATTTGGAATTTGTGTCCTATTATAGCACACATGATTTATAAACTGAAATAAATCTTCACTATATTTATGAGTACTGTGTGGTTGTTGTCACAGTCAACTCAGGACTTGTGATGGTTCTTTTAGTGAGATCTTGAAGTGTAACCCTTACAGTTGTATGGATGTTTACTTTGGTGTTGGCACAAATTTAGAGTAGGATGGACATAAGGTCACCACGCAAGTAAGGAGCACAACATCTTGGTAAGGAGCTTCCCTAAAAGTGCTCAGACCTAGTAGCTTAGACGAGAGCTGTGCAGAATCTATGCCTTGTGCTCAGCTCCATGAGGAGTTGTTTTTCCAAGCTGGACACCAAAAAGCAGCAGTGAGCTAGAAGATTTGCCCTGGAGAAAGTGGGGTTGGGGGGAAGTTACCAGTGGATAACTTGGCTGCCATAGGCTAGCGGAAAGGCAATGTGCATAGCCCTTATGCCCTGACTTGTTTCCTTGAAGCTGGGAAGGGAGAAGTTGCAGCTACTGAGGGACTTCAGGAGGATAACAAGCATAGGCCAGACTGTATGGATATATCTGTTCAATGGTATTAAACTGATTTCTAACCAACAAACCATAAGCAGACATTCAGATAATTCAGTATTATAACAGGCACTGATATGTGAAAAAGTAAGTGGATGGCACTTAAAAAACACAGTGGAAACATCAACTTCTCGCTTGGAAGAGGCTCATGCTGGAGGCTGCAAAAGGATCCAACTCCTATGCAGAGACTGTGGCCTACAGAGTAGTCTTAAAAGCTGGTATTTTTTGTTTGAAGCGTGGTGAAATAGAACTGGAGAAAAATCAAGGCTATTTTGAGGAAAATACTGATTTAGATGCTGTTTTCTCTTTAGGTGGCTCCTGTGTGTTAGGCATCTTTGAGTATTGCTTATTGACTCTCTAATAGAGGTGCTGGGGTTTTACATCTGTTATGACTAGAAGAAATTCCAGTCACATAGACTGAAACCTTTATTCTCATATTTTTTGGCCTTAACACAAGATGGAAAATAAAAATAGTTGAAAATAAAAATAGTTGACAATAAAGTCAACAGAAGACTAGAAACCAGTCATCATGTTCCCATAGTGTGTGGCGGTGAAGTCCGGTCTCTTTGATTTTTCAGATTTCTTGAGAAAAGTGTTCAGATTCATGCTGACAAGTTGATGACAGTTCCCATATACCACAAAGCACCAAAAATTGGTGCTTTCATAATATTTTGCACTTTTAAAAAACTAAAATAGAGTTGTCCAACACAGAAAAATAATAAATTGCTGCCTTTTGAAAGCAATAAATAACTGCTTGCATAAATATTATTAGTAAGTAGCTCATCCCATAGTTGAATTCATGTTAACGTTATTTGGCTGAATCAGTACAAAATGTCATTTGCAGCTGGAGATTTCTGTGTGCTGGATTGTTCTTGCCTTCTTTCCCCCTTTTGCAGCGTGAGCTGGTAAGGACTCTTCTTGGAGAAGCTCTGTTGCGAGAGGCACAGGTAGGGCAGGGAGTTTCTCATTTATGCCCATCTGCTTGCACAGCAGCTTGGGCACCTGTCAGAACATCACCATGCAAACCTCACAGATTTGGAAGAAAAAGGAATTTGTGATGGCTGGGGCACGACCTTCCACTGCTGCTGTCTGTGGCTTCTTCCTGTGTGACAGGGATGACACTCACCTTCTCTGAGGTAGTACTGCTCCCCAGCTGCTGCCTGATGATGATCATTCCCTGCTCTGAAAGGGTACTGTGAAACAATCACATTTCCAAGAAAATGTCAGTCTGTGCAAGCTTGTTGATAAATTATTGTTGAATATTAATATAATATAAAAGGAGTGAAAAAGGAAGATCGTTGCTTCAATTTTATCCTGTCCTATGCTGTCTCTGTCTGAGATTGCTTCTAGCACACCTGCAAAACTCAGAAAAACATTTGAGCTATACCCTCTGGAACAGATGGTTTTGGGCAGAAAAGCCAGTGAAGAACAGCTATACTCAGAGCTGACATCCTAAAAATATTCAAAGTATCCTGTCTTCTCATCAAAAGCTACAGGAACCCCTTAGGAAATGACAACTTGCTGTAGTGTTTAGGGATGATGGTGATCATATATATGTATGTATATATACATATAAAAAAAATCTAGTGATTATATAGATACAGAGACATATAGACATAGAGATACAGACATACCGTCTGATGCCACTAAACCTATTAAAATGACAAAAGAGCAATTGGCTGAAGCTAGGCCCAGACAGGATTCAGGTGATGCTGGTCAGAAACAGATGTCTTTAAAGACCAAAGCTTTCTTTCCAGTTTCTGCTAAGGGTGTTGGACCCTCACTTGGCCAACTGGTGCAGGGCTCTGGGTGCTGGTTCCCCTCAGAGTGGGTGATGAGGTTGAATGAGTTTGCAAAAATGCCTTCTTGAATCTCCTCTTTGCTGCCAAACTTAACAAAGCCTTGGCCATGGCATCTGTCCCCTCTGTGCCAGCATACAGTAACTTGCTGAAGCCAAAACCAACCCACAGCCTCCAGCTGGGAGCCTGACTGGCCACTCCCCTTGTGCAGTGGCTGTTCTGAGCTCCCCAACCTGGCTCCAGTCTCGGTCGGTATCCAGCACCAAGTAGATGCCTTGGCTTCAGTTTTCAAATCTGTTAATGAGTGTATCAATCCCCAGCAATGCCAAAATTTGTGACAACAGCTCTGACCCTGGGGGATGGCTATTCTCAGCCTCCTGTGCTGCCACAGCTCAGGTGTTGGTGCTCTCATGTTCGTGAGAACCAAGGCTAGCTGGCAATGCTAGACTGCATCAGGTAAAAATGATCCTTCAGCTCAATACTCACCTACCAGAATCAGCACGACCTACCTTATCTTGGGGATCATTGTTTTCCTAATGAAGTCAAGAGCTGGGGAAAAATTTCCTGTTAGTGCCATGAACCCATATTTTCCAGCTGTTTGAATTCATTTGCCACCATGCCAGTAGATTCTTCTTTTCCATTCATTTGACCTGAAATAACAAGGGCCTGCCTGTACAGTGGGCTTCCTTGGTCTTGTGCTGAGAATTTGGGGATTAAAGCATGCCCAATCCAGCCGTGGCAAAAAGTCCTCTGGAGCCACAGACTACAGAAAGGTCTTACTGTATGGCAAAATTTCTTTTCAATTCAAGTGGTTCTGATGGTGTCAAACCATCTGTGAGGACAACCCTGCCAATATCCTCTAATGTGGCTAAACAGGACCTTCACTCTGCTCTGCTGGGGAGGGGGCTAATGCTCTGGGAGCCGCTGAGCTATCCTGCCAAGTGCCATCAGGACCTTTGTCTCTCCTCATCTCAAGCTCCTGCTGGAGTTGGCAGCCCTTACAAAATCCACTAGAAGGGCACTTGAAGGTGGTCTGACAGGGGAATGTGGGTAGCAGAGGAATTTATGTCACTCCTAATGGTGTTCTAGAGAAAACACAACTTCTTCCTGTGAGGCAAGTTTCATCAAACACATTTGAAATCTACATATTTTTCAAAAAGAAAGAGTACACAGAATCCCGTATGTCAACTGGAGGAGTGTGAGAAAGTATTTTTTTTGTGTGTGTATGTTGTCCATCATAAGTGATAACATTACTGATATGGTTATATCTTCTTAGCAAATAACACTGCCTGGTTTCAGTTGCTTGCTGGGCTTAATTCATCGTGCCTGTCCTATCACTACAGCTTTTTGCTGGTTGTCAGTATTGTGGTAATATGTGTAACACCACCCGATTTGTACATCAGAGGTTAATATTCCCACTGCAGTTTAATTTGCATTGCAGAGGTTTGTTCACAGGAGCTGATTTCCCTGTCTTGATAGAGGAAATTAATGGTAGAAAGGATAACAAATTGTCAAATTACGGTTCTGAATATTAAGAATCAAAAGTAAAAGGTGTGTAAAAAGCAACATTATGGTAATTTCTGTGAGAAGAATGCTACCTTCTAAACTGCAATGTTCACGCATACCAGGCAAAGAATTTGTGTGGGTGCACTCCAGCTCTATAGCATGCCCAAGGTGCAGTAATAATTTTATTCTCTAAGTATCCTAGACTGCCATAGCACTGCTTTTCAAAGTGTACTTCAAATAGGAAGGATTTCACGAACCCTTCAGAAGATATGAAGTGTAGATTCATAAAAGCCTGATTAAAACATAAGAAACAAGTGTCACTCGCTGGAAGCTTGTTTTATGTTCCTGAATGAGATACTTCAGAGAGCCAATGGCTTTGGTTCTGTTATTTACACATTGTGTCACAAAACAATTTTCTCTTTTTCATGGAGGAAGAAACAGCATGATAGTTTTCTTTATCTTTCCTTCAGCAGTATTGGACGGTGTCGGAGGAAGGATGAGTTACATCATTAGACTCTCAGTGGTAATGAATTTACTGATGTTCCAGTGTCGCTCTACACAGTGAAGACAGGCATACTTGCACCAAATATGCAAATTCAAAATATTAAGTGAATCCCTCATTTTTCTTCATTGTGGCTATCGGTGTATTGAGTGTGTTAATTTCCACAGCTCAGCTTATTGCTGTCTCCCTGTATCTGGACTTTTGCATCTATTATACAACAGTTTAAAGGTATCCTCTCTCTTGCAGATAGAGCCTTGTTAAGCATCACATAAATGCCTGCATTTCACAACAGTGACATAACTTGTCTTTATGCTCCACATACGGATGTCAGAAAACACCATGCACATAAATGACTACAATGTTTCCATAGAAACTAATGTACTTCAGGCAGAAAAATGGAAGGAGATTTATAAAATTTACTAAAAAAAAAACAGCAAAAGGTTAAAAAAATAAGGAAGGACACCAAATCTTCTCACATTTTTGTCAAAATACTCAAAAGATGTTCAATCTAGCCCCTTATAAAGTATCTTTTAAAAAGCATAATTGGTTGGTGGTAATGACACTGTCCTGGACAACTAGACTGTTAGCTTATGTATTTTACTTTGTATCTGTCTCCAATAATGTAACCTGGACAGTGTTTTGCTTCCTGGCATCTTTACAGAAGGTACTGAGCACAGTGCAAAGGTGCCCCTGGGATGCCCATGTGCCCCACACGTGTTCTTTGAGGGCCTGACATAGCTCCCTTCAGGGGGCTAAACCTCACACTTCAGCTTATGGGTGGTTTTGCTAAAAAGAAAAGCAGAACCAGTTGAGGAGGAGGCACTGCTACAGCCTTTCCTTCAGGAATTTTACAGGAAAAAATTGGGAGAGGCAGAGCAGGCACTACCTCTCTGCTCTCCCAGAGCGATTACTCTGCTCAGAGCTGCATTGACTGGACCGAACGGGGACCTTTTCTACCCGAGCTCTGCCGACCTCGGAGCTAGGATGGCAGCATCCCTGCAGCCACACAATTTCTGGCACTCATAGTGCATCCCATCTGTTCCCATGCTCACCGACCACTGTTTCAGCACAGGGCTTTGCTGCTTGCCCCGGGTCGGAAATATTTCACGATGACAGGAGAGCGGCTTCCCCCTTTTCGGTACCAGGCTGCCTGCTCCTTGGCAACTACGTGCTGGCTGTCTCAGCTCCCGGTCCAGCTGAATCAGCAGTGCTGGTGGGGCTGCCTCCTTTGAATTTTTAAGACCTGCAAAAATGTGTAGGCAAAGTCTGAAAGCATTACTGCAGCAAAACAAGAGGAAAAGCAAGCGGCATTTTTACGTATTTTTTTTCTTTGAGGGGTAGAGAATGTTTTTTTTTCTCCTGGCATGTCACCAAAACAGGTTTCCCAGCTCTGCTTCAAGTCTGATACAGACACAAGACAGATGTTGCTATACATTTTTCAGTAATTTTCCTCTCCAAATCTCTTGGTCTTCCCTGTATGACTCCTGCATAATTCAGGTTGCTTACAGTGGTTTGATGTTTCTCTTTGAATTTCTTCTTGTTTGTTTGCCCTCCTCTTTGCCAGCGACTAAAATCATAATGCTTTACCACCAGTCTGGGGACTGCTACACCCACACATCAGCAGCACGTTCCCAGGGCCCCTCGGCAGTCCCGGGCCTGGCAAGGAAGCTCTCACTCCTCCAGGTCTTCAGTGAGGCATCCCGGACTCCCTAGACAGCAGCTTTCACAACAAAAAGTAAAGAACGGTTTCAGCAAACTGCTATCAGTAAGGTGTTTTTTTTACTAGGCTATCGCCCATTAAGGGTGGGGGTTTTGCGTCATTTAGTAAGTGATACTACTGCTTAGAAAGTGTGTATATCTGAGCTGTTTTGGGAGAGGAAAAGTAATTAACTACATAGTTCTGAGGTGACTGGGTATCTAAGAGGATAGGGTAGTGGACAATAGAAGCTGTCATGAATCAGTCATCTCTTTAAACTGACTCAGGTTCAACACAGGCAAAAACAGTTTTTACCTGTCAGATGGCAAATGCAACTCCAGCTAGCACAGCACAAACTACAAAACTCACCACTGCCACCCTCTCTTGGTGGGCTCAGCAGTGAGAGACTTGACACAAAGATTGAATTATTGCCTTATTTTGGCAGCGGTCAGTCCAGGTGAGGACTGAAACACACAACTGGATTTGTAGCAAAAAACCAAAGCCAGTTACATTAGGGCTGGATCTATCCATAAAGGACGTAGTCACTGAAGCATGTAATTTTGGAAACTCTGGTGTCTCCAGTGTCTTCTGAACCCTATTTTAGGTGCCAAGACCCTCAGCATCTTAGCAATGAGCCCTCTGGACACACTTGCCCTGCCTTGCACTGTGGAGGGAACAAAGATGCCACAGAGGGATTCCTGCTTTCCAGATAAGGGCGATATCACAGCATCTGTCCTGATGTGTGTTATCCCTCCCATGGAGCCAGTCTAAGATGTAAATAAGCATGACTTTCCATATATTAAAGTTAGGCATCTTTAAGGTTATTCCATCCTCCAAATCAGCCTGCATATTGACACAAATGCTTTGTTGCCGTAACTTTACATGCTTCATCTCCATTCACAGACAACTGCCACAGCAACAGCAGCTCCAGCTGCACCTTCCTACTGCACAGGCAGTGGTAAGATGTGTCTGAGTAATACCAGCCATCTCTTAGCCTATCTCATCAGCCTTGTGAGGCTTGATCTAGCAAAATATTTCACTCTGTATTGACTTTAAGTATGTATTACTCCTCCTTGACTTCAGCAGAATTACTTATGGGTTTACAAGTATGCGCAAACTTAAGCACTTGGTTAGATTAAATCTCTTTCTTTTGGAAAATGATGGATTTGATTAAATAAAAGAAGAGTAAGAAATGCTTGCTTCAGTCTATTTAGCAGCAGGAGTGAGAAAAAGTCTCTGAGTGGGTAAGATACAATAGCAAGATAACATACATAGTTCAAACTGACAAAAGAGGAGTTGGTGCTTGGATTGTTCTGCTCATTGGGACCCATTTTGAACATCTTTGTAAGTCTGCATTCTCGGAAATTGAAAGTGAACAACCCTTAAGAAACTGGGCTCTTTCCAGGCATTAAAATGGAGTATCTTTAATCTCCAGGCAATTCTGAAAACTTCCCTATCTCCTCTTTGAAGAGCACTGCAGATAGCAATTCCATGTAACCTGTCTGCATTAGTCCCTGAAACACTATTAAACTTGCACTCAAATAAAAGTTCTTGTCTCCTCCATTAGCTGCTTTTGGCAGGGACTCTTTTGCCATACGTACACAAGAAGGTTTCAGAATACATTGGGTGCTGATATAGCCTACACTAAAAACTATCCAGACAGTCACTGTTGCAAAATCCCCATATGCAACTAAACAGGCACATATCAAAAACCAGAGAAGTGACAGAGTTTACAGCTAGGACAGAACAGAGATCCTCTAGGAAGGGCATCTGCACCCAATGAAGTTAGACATCACAGATCTCTTTCAGAAAAGCTGGTAAGATAAAATGCTTGCACTGTATCTAATTAAATCTCACAGTTCCTAGTAAACGCATATAAATACACAAAGGTGTGTTTCAGTGGCAAAGCTTACAATTTTATTAGAATGTATTATTACTGCAGCAGGAGAGCAGCTTATACTATCCATAGATAGCAGCTGACTGTGAAATTGGCAGATCGGGCACTACCCGTTGGCCAACATTTTTCTTCCAGCGCAGTTAGAAGCCCCCAACAATATCCTGTTGTATTGCAGAGGCTGCAGAGCTGAGCTTTTGTTGCTGAGAATTTTCAGGCATTTTTCTGCTGGTTCTGAAGAAGATTTCGATGGCTGAGCTCATGCTGAGTAGCAACCCAGAGCCGCATATGGTCTCAGCAAGGATAATACACCAACTCAGGCATTGAGGTATCTCATCCCAGCCTCTTCTTGTGACAAGACATGGTGTTGTCCACAGAGGGCAATGAACCTGCATTCACAAACAACATTAGGTATCTGTTGGTGATTCACACTATAAAAACTTGCTTTTCAGCTGCTGAGGTCTTGATCTGAGTTCCCTGTTTGTGTGCAGTCATGTTATAATTATGTCTCTCCACCGGAGTCTATGAACTTGTTAACAGCTGTCTACATCCTTCAGTGGTGATGAACTCCCTTTCTGTGATTTTCCCATAAGCATCCATTTTTCTCTGGTCTTTTGGCTTCCTCACTTGTGCTCATCTGCTAACATGGCAGGATGCTGCTTCCAGATCGGGCCCTTGCTCCAGCAAAGGTCCTGGGAGAAGTTATACAAGGAGCCTGTTTAACACTATCTTGCCAGTGAAAAGGTCTTCCCTTGTGCCAGCTCTGAGGAATTTTCAACCTGTCTCTCTTTATGCTTGTTTCATATTACAAAACCATTGTGCTGTTCCTCCAGTACCCAGCATTGTCTGGGCCAGATGGCCCTCTTTGTTGCTCAGCTGAAAAAGATCTGAGGTGATTCCTATAAACAGACTGGAGATCCCCAATCTGGGGATTAAGGATGCAGGAGTTCAAGTATGTCCTGTAGCCAGTGCGTAAAAAGCCCTTGCTTCCATATTCCTGTACCTGCTGAAAGGGCAGAAGAACGACTTTAGGGTGGTTGTTGCTTGTTGCTTTGAAAACTTTGTGTCCAAGTTAATACACCATTAATTTGTCTGAACTTCTGAGGTAACAATCTGAAAGAGACTTACATTTGGCAGATTTTTTTTCCAGGAAGATGACTTTTCTTGCATAAAAAGTAGACAGTACATAACCACAAGAATATATTTATTAGCAGAAAAGAAGGTAAAAGTGAATGAGGTCAAAAGACCTTGTGGTGACTAATATCTTGTTACTCACTGGACCATAAAAATCACTTGAGCCGCTGAGAGTTTGCATTCCTTCTGTGCAAATATCATGCTGAGGATGGCTGCTAATACTTTGGGACAAAACTAAACAGAAGAACTAGAAGTGCCTGTTTACTCTAAGAAAGCAAACATCTTAAGTTGTACAGCCTGCCTTAAAACTAGCAATGTGTTACAGTGCTTGCTCTTCATGAAACTGAAGAAAAATATTCACATGTGTAGTTCTTCATTAAAATGACTCTTCAAACTATAAGACGTAGGTTAAACAAGAATGCTTATGCACAGAAAGGTCACAAAATCTTAGTGCATTCAGTGGAATGTACAAGATCTAGAAAGTATTTATTTTTCAATAGAAGCAAAGCTACAACTCTTATTAGTTGCCAAAAGGCCAACCGTCTTTGCTAAAACTCATTGACATAGATTGCAATAAATGGGACTGTTTGCTACAGTAGCAGCTAATTGGAGTGTTTGATGATGACCTCTTTATTTTTTATTAACAGTGACCAAAGATGCGCTAGATTGTGAGAGTCTATCTTCATATACACTTAGATGTTGGATGGAAGCAAAAGGAAATAAAATCCACATAGGAAAGAAACTGGAGTGCTGCAGCCTGTGTTTCTTTAGTAGAGCTCCCATGTAGGGCTGCATAGAAATTCCCTCCCATTTCTCAGTTCAGAATACGATTAACTACTTGAAATCCCTTCCCAGGTGGAAAGCACTTCCCTATACCATGCAGGAGAGGTGTATTTGGAGCCCCTGAAGTTGATCAATATGATACAGAGCTGCACAGAGGAGCCAGCTCAGTGCTTAAGGTTTATTTCTTGTGAGCAGAGCTGGGCTAATGCTGCTGTGCTACTTCTGGAGCTTGTTCAGTTGGTATCAGCTATGCTTAGTCTTAGCTCTATTATCTGTGCTATCTGCTACCTAGTACAATTATGCCTTGAGAGAAATAAATCGATCCCAAGGAACAAACACTGCTGCCTCTGCTATGGCACATCCTCACCTCTGCTGACTCTCAGAGTGGCCACGTTCAGAAATGTTTGATAGAAGGAAAGAGGAGTCACTAGCCTGCCTAAGGAAGGGCGAAGTTGCAGAGAAATGGAGCTGGGAAGAGAGG
>JAAGAY010135867.1:0-24942 GCA_011801015.1 Ardeotis arabs
AACTTCATCCGCCAGTTCCCTCAGGACGCGCGGATGGATCTCATCAGGCCCCATGGACTTGTGCACCTTCAGGTTCCTCAGATGATCCCAAACCTGCTCTTCGAGTACAGTGTTTATTTATAAATAAGATGGCACTAAAATCTGCAGTATTTACTCATGGTTTACTTATCTTACTCATCCTAAATATCACAGATAATAAGGCTGAACCAGAATACTCTTAATTTTGGCTTATCCTGAGGTATCCAAGCAGTCTTGTTGCTCTCCGTTAGACTGGTTTTGGCAGCACGTGCCCAGCACTGTGCTGGGAGCCATCTCCAGGCCTTTGGAAGATCACTGTGAGTGTTGCCAGAGTAAAGGCTGTAAATGGACTTCAGCAATGATGAGTTAAAAGTGCCGTGCTGTTAAAGGTTACATACAAACCCACAAGGTTTTCCTTAGCTAGACTGACCGTGATTTCCAGCGCTCAGGCATTTTCAGATATCCATAGCCCTTCAAGGAATGTTTATTTCTCTCCAGGAGACCCCAGTTTCAGTGAAAACTGCACAGAATACAAGCTCAACATCGAGGAATCACTGTGCCCACCTGAGAAGTCAGGTACAGTGACGACCTATACGTGTGAGCTGCAGACTGGATACGGTGCCACGCGCAGTCAAAACATCAGAGTGACGTACCTCAGGGCAGGTAAGAGCCGGGTGGCGTGTAACAGACCATCCGCTTTAACGTGTAGGTGGCCTCTGTGGCACATGTCATTTGCAAGTAAATGATTAGAAGAAGTGACTGTCCATAATATGACATTTATCTTGTATTGTCTCAGCCCACGTAACGATATCTTCGAGCATAGACTCATCCATTTCCGAGGGATATCCATTCAATGTAACGTGTGAAAGTGATGTGAGCAATTATGATAGTATCAGTTGGAAAATCCAGTCTGGAAATAACACAAAAATTGTCGATTGTGGTACGTGCATCATAAACAGCAGATTTCCAGCTACATCTATGCTCACAGTGCAGACTGCCACACAGGACTGGAACGGTGAGTGAACCTGGTTTGTATTGGCTACAAAGGCAACGAAATTTCTATATCAGATCATTTACAGCATCCCTAGCCCTGCAAATCACTGTGAAGCATGGGCGCAGTAAATTAAAAAAAAAAAAAAAAAAAAAGAGTTAAAATTATAACTGCTGGAGAACAGTAAGACATGATGCCACCAACAACACGGTACTTGTTCAGTATTAGGGGTCATGACCATGCAAAATAGAGGGGGGTAGATTTAGATTGGACATTAGGAAAAAATTTTTTACAATGAGGGTGATGAGACATTGGAACAGGTTGCCCAGAGAGGTGGTGGATGCCCCATCCCTGGAAACATTCAAGACCAGGTTGGCCGGGGCTCTGAGCAACCTGGTCTGGCTGGAGATATCCCTGCTTCTTGCAGGGGGGTTGGACTGGATGGCCTTTGAAGTCCCTTCCAACCCTAACTATTCTATGATTCTACGATTCTAAAACAAGAGGAGCACTTCCGTTGACCGAGACATAGTTTTTGTTTCACTTCTTTCAGGCACCTACATCTGCACATTCTCCCAGAAGGTCTTGGAGAGTTCTGCCAACATGACAATCAAGGTTGTCTCCTTACCTCTGAAGCAGAACATCCTGATAGACCCCGTTGCAGCATCTATACGGTGCAAAGTGCCACAGGCCCTTGAGTGCTGCATAAGTGCTAACACCATGGAAGATTACACTGTTACATTCGTGGTTCAACAAAATGAATTCCAAGCTGGTAAGAAACAATAAACTTGCAGAATCGCTAGTCACACTATGTGTCACAACCCAGTCCCTGTGGTTTTCTGTTTTCAGTTAGGTCCATGTAATCAGTTCATACTTATTGCTGTTAGGACAACCCACAAGTACTCCTGAGAGTGTAAAAAAAGGGAAATGGACTTTTTTTAGGATGGTTGCCATGCTTGGGGAGCATGGCTGAGATTAACAGAAGAGCAACTGAAGCCAGTGCTATAGTGATAAATACGTAATAGGTAAATTCAATGTTTGGTTTTGCCTTGCCAGGTAGTGAGAAGTGAGCATCCTCATCATTGTTCAGATTCCAAACTGCTGAACTCCATAACTCCATTTGTTTGCTTTTATCTCCCACTCTGCCAGTTTTTTGAACTGAGTATTGAGGAAACATTACTTAAGGAGAAGATCTACTAATTAATTAAAAATGTAAAATAACACATTAAGAATGCAATTCAAAGAACTGTTCTATTTTCATCAAGGATACAGGTAACCTATCTCCAACAGCACAAAAGCCTAAGCTTTTATGTCTTCAAATTTAGGGCAGTTCTGCAGCTTCCCTGCATGTTTTTGTGTACTAAAGTTTTCAAGTGGGTTACAAAACAGTTAATTTGAAAAAAGCAAAGAAGACCCACCTGAACTAACACAGAAAACCTACAGGAATGCAAAACCAATAGGCTGAAGTGTAAAGCAGGCAGAGACTGAGACCTTCTTTCCTTGCTAAGAAAAATGCTAAGATTTTCTTGGAAGAGATTGCGGTCAGGGATCCTCAGGTACAGGCACATTGAAAAGCAATGGGAGTGTGGTACAGAGTCTGAGTTCAAAAGAACCAGAAAAGAACAGAAAAAAAAGTATCATAGCCTAAATGAAACTCCTGTAACAGAAGTAGAAGCAGGATGAGTATTCTCCAAAACAGTTTTGAAAGCAAACTTTGGTTCCTGTACAGTAAGAGAGGGTTTGGGCAGGGTTTGCTCTTACACCAGTAACTGAAAAGGTACTGATCATGCAGCAGCTGTCAGAAGATGTATTAAGTGGGCAGTAAGAGACAGAGATCCGTACAGAAAGGAAGTTTTTCCACAAAGGAAGTTTTTTTTTTCTCTAGGACCCACAGAAAATAAAATTTTGCAGAAGCTTTCTGCTGTCTGCTAGCTGATTGACCCCAAATTCATGTTAATCTATCTTAATCCTTCCATACAGGGAAAACGCAAAAAGGCAATTTGTTGTGCTATGTGTACAATTACACAGAAACAGAATGCAGCACAGAGAAAGAGCTCGCAGCGTATTGCAAGTTTGTTAACCGCATTGGACAGGAAGTCGACAGCGAAAGTATAAGACTGCACGTGATACCTGGTAAGAAAAAAGTTACTATTTGAAGTTGTTAAATAGGAAATCCCAGTACCTGTTTATTTTTTACTACTGTCACCTAACAAGAGCGGGTTTTGTTAGCCAAGAATTTTTGTCTCCTGTTTTGATGGGAAATTTTTAAATACAGAGGAAAATATTAATTTTGCTGAAACCAAAAAAAAACCCAAATAGATAAGATGTTTTGTCTTCACTGTGTTTGACAGCAGCCCCCGTACGCTCCTGAACAGGTATAGTTCAGTCACCTTCTGTCCCTACTTCCTTCTGGTGCAGCCTGCATCACCAAGCTGTGTCTCCTGCGTTGAAGCGTGGTCATGCAGCTCCTAGCTTGCACCAACCATTTAGCACGGATAAAAGATTGTGGTGCTTCAGGAAGAAGTCGTCTAGCTCAGGAGGTCAGCCTGTGGGAAAGCATGTCCACTTTAAATGCAGCAACCCTCATGAGGTGTTGCTGGGACATGGTTCAGTTTCTGGTCAGCTCTGCAGAAAATGCTGGGTAATTAGAATTCAGCACAGCTAAATCCAATTTTGATGTTTGGTTCTGACCAGAGTTTGGATATTTCAGCTTCTTATTCTAAATTAGAAATAAATAAATGTTGGACATCCCCATAATGTAGAAATTTTGGATTTTTTCCACAGTAGTGGTGCCTGCTGTTGAATCACTGTATCTGGTCAGATTTCACTCTCTTAGGCTATAAATATGCAGATACTTTACTTTAATCAGCAGATATCTACTGCTATGACTAACCCAGTCAAAGCCAATTAGCAAGACTCACTGTTCATCGAAAAGGTGTTACGGCCTCACTATCAAGGTCTTGATGAATTTTCTATTAGTGCTACAGCAGCATGGAGTCCCTTGGCAGAAAAAACTGTGTGTTACTGTTCACATAGTGGTCAATATAAATCCACTCCTACGTAACCCTGTAATCTAACAGACAGATCCTAAAACTTTGCATATTGGTTTGTTGATTTCATTCAGTACTCAAAAACAAGGGGCTTTATTAAACTTCCTTTTTAATTTCGTTATTTCAAAAAAATTGGGAACGCAAGATATACACACTCTGAAAAGTCATAATTCATGGAGAGAGCAAACTGAAACCGTAGCTCATTTAAAGACCTCTGAAATTCAGAAGGTCACAGGATTGATGGGGGTAAATCATTCATCTCCCTGCTTCCTGGTTTTCTGCCTCTGTGCCTTTTTCTTGATACAGATAAGGAAATTTCCTGCTCAGACAGCCTTGGCATTGGAATAGAAGGGGCCATATTAATAAAGCCATGCCATGAGTCAAATAATTCATATGGTTTTACCCGAGGCAATAAAATTTACAAGTGCTCCAACAGATCATGGAAGATTGAAAGGAATGACTGCCTTTCCATACCAATAAGCAACTTGCTGACTGGTGCCGAGGTAACATTTACAGTTTCCTAGAGGTTGGGGTGGGGAGCGGGGTAGGAGAGAGTAAAAATTTTTATTGGGTGGTTTTATGTTTAACATAATCTAAAATATATAAAGCGTTTAAAAATAAAATATTTAGTTACAACTATCTTTTAAAAGATATAAAGAATTATTGGCTAGGCATTCACAAGTCAGTGAGAGAGCCCAGGTCCCCTTCTCTGGCTCAGAGGGCAGGTGGCACTGCATGGCTGACATCCAACGCTCTCTCCCCAGACAAGGTGACCTTGTTCATAGGGTCCAGTGGGAGCAGTCGCGGGCCTGGGGTGTTCCCTGAACCATGGTCAGGCATTGCTTTGGTGAACACCAGTTGGCCAAGCATGCTATGGAGTACACTAACAACGACGCAGCAGGGACAGCCCTGGGCCACTGTCCAGACTCAGACCCAGGTGCTGTTTAGAGAGCTCCCTCAGCCGCTACGCTTCACAGATAAGTACTGGGCCTTGATTTTCACCCTAGATAATAGTGCTCACCACTCCCAAAAACTATCCACAGTCACCCTTGTCTCAGTAAGGTTAGATGAGAACAATTATCTTTCTTTCATCGAATACTTGCTATGTTTATTTTAGTAAATCAGGCACAGCAAGGTCCCAGGCAGAGGTACAGCTACTCAATTATGTATTTTCTTAACCTGATGGGTTGTTCCCTTGTACAGTTTGGGCCCAGGCCAACAATTTTATTTTCTCCCCCAAAATTTCCAGGAGCAGTCTGCGAGTTAGCACAGACGAGACCACTCTCAACAGGCAGCTAGGATACCCCATTCTGGATGGTCAGAGACTTGAACGCTGCCAGCGTGACTAGAATGACCCTGGCTCTGTTTATTTATTCACTAGCATGGGGGTAACCATTATGAAGGAGGCTCAAGGTCCAGGCAAATTGCACACATGTGATGTACTGATATCTTCTGTTCCAGTCCTTGGTCAACAGTCCTGACTCAAAAGCGAACCTACCCAACTACCTTGCAGAGCTTAAGGAAAATACAGAAAATGAACAAAGCACAATAGACAGTTCTCCTGCAAACCTAGGTGCAATTGTCACCATCCTGGATATGATCTCCTCTATTCCAGCAGATGCAGAGGAGCTCACTATTCAAGTAAGCTTTTATTTTACATCTTACCTATACTTATCAAGCCCTTTGGCCCTTTTTATCACAGGGGATGACATTCTCCCTGAATTTTTTTTACAGTTCGTTAGGGTCAGGAACAGAAAAGTATTAAGGAAATGAGAGAAATTACAACAAAGATGAAATGATAGCAAAGATACAGAAGAGTTTATGAAAAGTCAAAATTATGAAGACAAGGAGCCTATGCATGCATAGCAACTAGAAATGTCCTAGGGGCCCATAGATGTCTCTAGCATTCTAAGTTAGAGGAAAGGACAAGCAATGGTGGATGAAAAACTGGACATGAGCTGACAATGCAAGTTTGTAGCTCAGAAAGCCAGCCACATCCTGGGCTGCATCAAGAGAAGGGTGGCCAGCAGGTCAAGGGAGGGGATTCTGCCCCTCTACTCTGCTCTCATGAGACCCCACCTGCAGTACTCTGTCCAGCTCTGGAGCCCCCAACATAAGAAGGAAATGGACCTGTTGGAGAGGGTCCAGAGGAGGGCCATAAAGATGATCAGAGGGCTGGAGCACCTCTCCTGTGAGGACAGGCTGAGAGAGTTGGGGCTGTTCAGCCTGGAGAAGAGAAGGCTCTGGGGAGACCTTATAGTGGCCTTCCAGTACCTCAAGCGGGCCTATAGGAAAGCTGAGGGACTTGTGGCAAGGGTATGGAGTGACAGGACAAGGGCTAATGGCTTTAAACAGGAAAAGGGGAGATTTAGTTTAGACATAAGGAAGAAATTCTTTACTGTGAGGGTAGTGGACGCCAAAACAGGTTGCCCAGAGAATTTGTGGATGCTCTGTCCCTGGAAGTGTTCAAGGCCAGGCTGGATGGGGCTTTGAGTGACCTGATCTACTGGGAGGTGTCCCTGCCCGGGGCACAGGGATGGAACTAGATGATCTTTATGGTCCTTTCTAACCCAAACCATTCTATGATTCTATGATTGTGAGGTACAAAGTACTGCCCTTCTGAGCAGAAAAGTCCAAAAGGACTTGATGTCTTGTAGCTGGAGAACTCTACCTGAGAGAGAGAGAGAAATCAAAGACAGCACAAAGGCTGAGAAAGAGGGGAAAGAAGACTGCAAAATAAAAAATACTAAGTAATTTGTAAAAAAACCCCACACAGCTGCACTTTCAGAGACCTTAACCTGAAAATAGAGCATGCAGAGGGTTAGCAACTGAAAGTTTCACATGGATTGAGCAAAATAAGAAAATACTGGGCTTTTTCAAGAGGCAGTTCTAGGACCACGCAGCAATTACCATCAGAAACAACAATTATTTGTATGGGATTTCAGTAACAGCATTATTCTGTTGTTTTTCCAGAATTTCCTCTCCACAGTGGACGTTATTGTTGCTGATTCTACAACTGAAGTTTGGGAAGACCTGAATAAAGAGGAGACACAGAAAAGTTCTTTGTTACTGCGTTCAGTAGAAAATTTCTCCCTACGCCTCCAACCAATTAATAATACCATTCCTCCTGTCTCTGCAGACACCCTTCAGCTACAAGGTATAGTTGTCACAGAAAATAGGAACACAGATTATAATAAGAACTTCTACAGTACAGAAAATCTCACAGTTAATGTGTTCATTAGTGAAACTGAAATTCAGACTCTAGCCCAAAATTCAACCATTGTCAGCGTGATGTACTCAAGACTTGGACGGATTTTGCCTCGGAATGAGCATGAGTATGTGAACGGCTTACTGGTAACAACAACTGTGAGCAGCAACATAAGTCCGACTTTTGATATTAATATGACCTTTGCAAAGAAAAAGTCATGTCTAAAGATGCCTCAATGTGTCTTTTGGAACTTCACACTCAACAAACATGGCGGAGGCTGGGATACTCGTGGCTGCACACCCACAGAGGTAGAAGATTATGTTATTTGTTCCTGCAATCACTTGACATCATTCTCCATTCTGATGTCACCTGATAGTTCCTCCCAGCTAATCTTTGAAGATTATATTACCTACATTGGGCTGGCTATTTCTATCTTGAGTTTGGTAGTCTGCATTATAATTGAATTTTTAGTCTGGAAATATGTGACAAACAACACAACCTCCTATATGCGCCATGTCTGTATACTCAACATAGCTACATCACTCCTGATTGCTGACATTTGGTTCATTGTCACTGCCTCCATCAATGATCAAAACCAACAGATAAGCAGAGGTATCTGTTCTGTGGCCACCTTCTTCATCCATTTATTCTACCTGTGCGTCTTTTTCTGGATGCTCAGCTTGGGCCTCATTCTTTTCTACAGACTGATCTTCATCTTTCATGACACAAGCAAGACTGCTCAGAAAGCCATGGCATTCTGTCTGGGATATGGGTGCCCTTTTGTCATTGCAGTCATCACTATTGCTGTCACACTGCCAAGGAACAGTTACACCAGAAAGGACGTCTGCTGGCTTAACTGGAAGGACAGCAAAGCTCTCTTGGCCTTCATCATACCTGCCCTGATCATTGTGGCCATGAATTTGTTCATCACCGCAGTTGTTATTATAAAAATACTGAGGCCAACTATTGGGGACAGGACAAATAAGCAGGAGAGGAACTCTTTGTATCAAATTGGCAAAAGTGTGGCCATCTTGACACCACTGTTAGGCCTCACCTGGGGATTTGGCCTTGCTACCGCCATCAAAAACAGCCATCGAGCTTTCCACATCCTCTTTGCTCTGCTGAACGCTTTGCAGGTGAGTAACACATATGCATGGGTTTGTTTCCTCTATGACCATTTAACGTGTAGTGGCATTCTTGCAGTGTTCTACTTGGAGGGATAACAAAACAGCTTAGGAAAGCTCAAGGTTGCCTTACAAATCCTTATTCCCAAAGGGCTCTCTGGGAAACCCATTCCAGGAATTCAGCAGTATTTTGTATTCCCAGCTGCCTTAACAGATGTGCCTTAGAGATAAAGCCGACATAAAGATAACTTCCAACTTCACCAGTAGCTTTGGGAAGAACTTCATTCCTGAAGATGAGGAAAATACCCCTATTATGGGGAAGCCTCAGTAAGTCTGGTCTCATTTACTGTGCATCTGGAGGCATCATATTAAGTTCTTGTGGGTTCAAGTAATGGGGGAGTATAAACAACATGAAAGTCACTAAGAACAGCTGAGTAGTACTAATAATAAAGAGAAGGACTGACCAAAATACACATGATTGAGAGTTTTCAGTTAGTCTTATTTTTACAACAACATATTTAAGTGTTGTTGTATTATATTTAAGCATCCCGATAGAATGGGATTTCTTAAGGACACAATAGTTGTGTATACTCTGCCTCTTAAGAATGGCCTCAAAATTGCATCCTTCAGACCAAACTCACTTGCCTTTTATATTGTGAGCCTGCTAGCTTCCCTGGGGAGCATAAGCAGGGCATGTCTTCCACACACAAAAGTCCCTTCTGCCAAATATGTTTAGTGCCAGCAAACTATCTGTGTTACTTTTGTAGACGTATTATACACACAGTTTAAGTAGGCCAGGCCTGGAGAACTCCTACCACATCAGCAGTACGTTATGTGAGATGCAGTTAGAAAAATGCCCTCTGTCAAAGAGTTCAGAGTTCAAATAGTCAACATGGACAATGTTTGAGTTAATTATGGGGTACTGCAATTAAAAGGTTGGTGTCTCAAACTGCATGTAATTATCTGTCTCCTAGGGATTATTCATTTTGGTGTTTGGGACGCTCTGGGACAAGAAGGTAAGAATGCAAACTATTTCTTATATTATGTGAAAATACTGTTGGAATTTGAACATAATTGCTATATTTACTGATTGATTTTTTTTTTTTTACCAAACAGATACAAGAAGCCCTGCTGAAGAGGAATTCAATGTCCAAATGGAGTTCTCAGCAAACAAAGGTTAGAACACTGATCTAAGAACGTATTTCAGTTACTGCTGAGTAGTCTAACATTCTCCAAGTGTCTTCTAAGTCAAATGCACTTAATATTCTAAATTATCTATTAGAACTAGTCAGAGAAAGAGAAGACACTAACAACATAAATACGAATACACCCACTTTTTCAAAGTTCATTATTTCACCTACAATTGGTACAAAATGAGAAGGAGATTGGTGGGTGTTTGCTCTAAATTCCACAAGAAATTAACCAAAACCTGTAACTGAAACTTTAAGTTAGAAAACAGAACACTTCAGTGGCACCATTCTAAGAGAAATGCAAAGGGAACTTCTTGGGGAAGATACCCTTTAGCTGTACACAGGGAAGGATGGAAATGCTGCAACTTGAACTCGTGAGACAAGGAGACAGGTAAGCCTGCACTTCATGCTGGGAAAAGAAAATGGGATGAAGGATGAACCTTTTGTCAAAATCGTGTCTATCATAGGATAGAATCACAGAATCGTTAGGGTTGGAAGGGACCTTCAAAGGTAATCTAGTCCAAACCCCCTGCAAGGAGCAGGGACATCTCCAACCACAGCAGGTTGCTTAGAGCCCCATCCAACCTGGCCTTGAATGTTTCCAGGGATGAGGCATCTACCACCTGGGCAACCTGGGACAGTGTTCCACCATCCTCAGTGTAAAAAATTTCTTCCTAATATCTAATCTAAATCTACCTCCCTCTATTTTGAAACCGTTACCCTTAGTCCTATCACAACAGGCCCTACTGAAATGTTCCTACTGGAAGACCGCTATAAGGTCTCCCTGGAGCCTCCTCTCCTCCAGGCTGAACAGCCCCAACTCTCTCAGCCTGTCCTCACAGGAGAGGTGCTCCAGCCCTCTGATCATCTGCGTGGCCTCCTCTGGACCCTCTCCAACTGGTCCACGTCGTTCTTGTGTTGGGGGGGGGCTCCAGAACTGGACACAGTACTGCAGGTGAGGTCTCATGAGAGCAGAGTAGAGGGGCAGAATCACCTTCCTTGACCTGCTGGCCACACTCCTCTTGATGCAGCCCGGGATGTAGCTGGCTTTCTGGGCTGCAAGCACACATTGCCAGCTCATGTTGAGCTTCTCATCCACCAGCACTCACAAGTCCTTCTCCTCAGGGCTGCTCTCAATCTATTCTCCGCCCAGCCTATATTTGTGCCTGGGGTTGCCACGACCCAGGTGCAGGGCCTTGCACTTGGCCTGGTTGAACTTCATGAGGTTTGCACAGGCCCACCTCTCCAGCCTGTCCAGGTCCCTCTGGATGGCATCCCTCCCCTCCAGCGTGTCGACGGCACCACACAGCTTGGTGTCATCAGCGAATTTACTGAGGGTGGTGTCTATATGCAGCAGAGACTCAGTTTTCAATGAGCAAAATACAGAACATAAATGAATGTGATTCTGGAATGAAGTGACCTGGCCACAGTCCTAGAAGAGAAAAGACTTGGGTCCCATACCCAGCAAATTCCTGCATGTAACCCAAAACATTCAGTGCCTAAAAAAACCCAAATAATTATCCTTAAAGAAGATCCTGGAAGGCTTCTCTTCCTTGCACAGAGACTTTCTCTGGATTGGTGACTCTTGCATTCATTCCTGCATTGAAGCACAGCTTGTACAGGTGTCTGGAAATGCCTCTACTCATGATAGGCATCCACACTAAAGGAGTAAACCAGTTCCACTGCCATCTTTAAAAGATAAAATAAAGTTTACACAGTGGCTCAGGAAAATGGCTGCTGAAGAATACAATTAGGACACAAAAGCAGGCAGTGTTCCTGCTGAAGAGAGATATCACAGAGGCATGGAACAGCTGGGGTTGGAAAGAACCTCTGGAGATCATCTAGACCAAACCCACTGCTCAAAGCAAGGTAAACTAGAGCAGGTTGTTTAGGACATTGTCCCATCAGATTTTCAGTTTCTGTAAAGCTAGAGAATTCACTAACTTTTTGTATTAAAAGCTGTGGTGTTTTGCTGCCCTCAGTATAAAAAAAAACCCTTTTTCTTACGATTAAATGGAATTTCTTCTGTTTCAATTTGTACTCCAGAGATCAAGACTCTGGAAAAAAAATTCTCAGTGGCTGTTTGAAAAGGGTAAAACAAGGCTCAGCTGCTATAAGCTGCTGGGCAGGCATGGAGCTAGACTGTCTTGTGTCAGCCACATATCTGCTCCCTTCACACCTAATCTTCAGCAGCTCCTGGTTCCTGTCTGCATGCATCCTTCACCTCCACGCATCTCATGGCACCATTGGCTCTCCCTAAAGGGAGGCAGAGCTCTTTAAGCCAGAGGAAAGTGCTGGGATTGCTACAACTGGGCTTAATTAGGTTCAAAAAAGATACAGCCTAATTGGAAAGATGCAGAGAACAAGGGCCAAAGAGGTGGGATGACTGCTGTACTAGAATGACATAGGACTCTCCAGCCTGGGTGAGCAATGGGAAGTGTAAGTGATGTATGCTGCTATGAGGCCATGGAGCAAGTCTGACACCCAGTTTGATAATTAAGGACCAAAACTGAGTGGTAGATTCAAAGTAAGCAAAGGAGATACAGACCTCCTTTCTTGTGGATGTTGTGGATCTTGGACACTTTCCTAGGTTTTCTTATCGTTCACTTCATTTTGTGTGAGCTCAGTAGGCCATTAAGGGCTGTTAAACAGCCTGCCTCTGCCTCCAGAATTCCTCCACCTCTGACAGCCAGAGATGGAAAGAACATTCTGAAGGTGTGCTGCTACAAGCTTACTTTGCTTTTGTAAAACTCTTCCCTAGGGCCTCTGCTGTAACCTACGTTGGATAAGAAGCAACTGGGCTAGAGGATCCTTGGTTCCAACCAAGCACAAATCTGCTTATGGGACTAAGCAATCGCTACCCATTAGAATGGTTGAGGGAATGGTCTCTCAGTGTGAACAAAGGAGGAAAAACACTGAATCAACCACTTCTACAACGAGCCTTGACAAACCTCTTAAAGCAGAATTTAGGAGGCCGACCACAGGGGAGGGTCATAGCCTCAGTGACCCAGGACGTGTCTTACAGCCCTAGGAGAGGGCCAAAAGCTGAGGCTATGGGCTAATATTCACCTCACCAATAATTCTGCTGGTTGAAGACGTTGTAGCTATAAAGCTGTTTGTCATCCTCTTCTCGCTGATGCCAAAGATGGGGTCATCTCTACTTCTGCACAAGAGGGTTCACATTCCCAGACATAGAATATAGAAAAGTTTCAGCCAGCAGGAATAAAATACCTCTCTCTGGGATGGCTGCATGAGGATGGATAACTCTATATTCTAATAAATAAATGCTTGTTTCGACTTACATTTCTGCATTTATAACCTCTTACCAAAGAAGTCACACCAGGATGGATAAGGGATTGCAGGCATCAGAATCCAGCCACCAGCACTTGGGGTGAAAAAAAGAAAATGGTGGTAAATCCTGGCATCAGTCTTATATGATAACAGAGCTTAGTTTCATATTGGTACCTGAACAAGTTTTATTCAGAAAAGCCTGCAGAGTTACGGTCAAAGAACTGGGAAAAAAACAGCATAATTAAGACAGATAGGCACAGTGCCCTGAAGGAATTAAGGCATCCATTAAGGCTGGAGTGTCAGCTGAGAGGAGCAGTGTTGGCTTAAATCACTCCAGCTTCCACAAGAATCACAGAATTGCTGAAGTTGGAAAGTACCTCCAGAGATCATCTAGTATCACCCTCCCATGCAGAGCATGGTCAGTGGAACATGTCCAATTGGGTTTTGAGTGGCTCCAAGGACGGAGACTCCACAATATCTCTGTGCAGCCTTTTCCTGTGGTTGACCACCTTCACAGTGAAAAAGTTTATTTTTAAGTGTGATTTCCTGCATTTCTGTTTGTTTCCACTTCCTTTCACTGGACACAAACGAAAAAAGCCTGGCTGTTCATTCCCAACACCTCTTGTCCTTTCACTGGGCACCAGTGAGGAAAGTCTGTCTCTGTCTTTACTCCTTTCTAGTCAGATGCCTCTCAGCATGTCCTGGTGCGTGGGGTTATTCCTCCCCAGGGATAGGACTTCAACTTTCCCTTTGCAGAACTCCGTAAGATTCCTGTCATCCCATTTCTCCAGCCTGTTGAGGCCCTTCTGAACGACAGCAGACTCACCTGATCTATCAGCCACTACTTTCAGTTTTTTACCATCTGCAGACTTGGCGAGGCTGCATTTTTCCCATTGTCTATATCATTAATGAAAACGTTAAACCAGTACTGGACCCACTAGTGACCTCTCTGCATGTCCCCTCCAGCACTGTGCTGAAGGCCAGGAGGAGGCAGCCTGTAAGTAGCCAGGCAGAGCAGTGCTGTAAGCTTTAAGTGCTCCAGCCACCTGCCACATTCAGGTATTTTGTCAGGACAGACAGGAAAGACGCAGTTTCTGCCTCACGTTTCTTCATTTAGGATTCCCAGAGTCATCTGCCTGGATTTTTTTTTAACTGGTACTCCAAGTATTCCAGTGTTTTCTGCAGGAGGATTACTCCTGGGAATCCAGGTCCTAGTGCATTTTTAAAGTGCCATTCCTTCTTTATGGCTTGAAAATGATGTCTGCTGGATGTAGCACTAGTCTGACTGTGGGAAAAACTCTTTTTTTCCCAGGAAACTGTGAAGAAGGCAGTAATAACTGATACAACTATCATTAAGCACATTGACTTCTTCATTCCATCCTGTACTGACACATCTAATAAAGTAAAGTAGAGAGAACAAGTTGTTAAGTCTTGGACCTCAATTCTGAATTCATTTTCAAACAAAATATCCTGGGCCAGGCACTTTCAACTCTAGTTGACACTGTGAAACCTGTCCCACGCAGTGGGAACTGACATATTTCTTTTGCAGTTCTGCTGATAAGGAGTAAATAAAGTAAGATCAAAGTCTTTGATCAAACTTTTTAGATGTGATTCATTTGCCTTCTTCCTCTACTTGCCTTACTATATAGGTGTCAATGCACAAAACTGCCCAATTTCCCCCACCATGGTACAACCTAATGAACGGAGAGGAACTGAAGAGAAGAAGATGTGTATTCTGTATTTTTTAATACATCTGTTGAAAGAAGTCCATTAAATTCTCAAACCACTCCAGAACCAAAAAAAAAAAAGAAACTTCATTTCATCAGCAAAAAGTTTCTTCCTTTGCATCTGGACTGGGGAAAGTTGTGTTCCAATGCCCTCTAGTGTGTAAAGTTAAATTTGCCTCTGATTATCTCAGGTTATTGGCCCTCAATCATCATCCCCAAGGTTATAAATCTTGACTTTTCTGGCTACCTTAATGGATATACTCTCTCAAATAAGGGACCAGAACTCTGTACTGTCTGATATGACAGACTCTGGAGCCTAAGCCGTGTTCCCTGGCCAACAGTTAGGAACAGGCTGTTTGTGTCCTATAGTTTCTTTTAAAGTTTATCTCCTTCATTACCATCACGAATGTGCAAATGCATGAATCTGATGTCCCAAAAACATCTAAGTCGTCACTCTGTGGATTGCCTGCTTGTACTACTGATCCTTTTTATTGTAACCTTTTTTTTTTCCCCCTTTCAATATGGCTACAAAGAAAGCCCTAGGCTTTTGATAAAAAGTAATTTTCTCTCTTGCAGTCAAGCTCCCTGATCCTGGTGACACCAATGCTTGCTATGAGCTATCCATTTTCAAGAACCTTTAACAACTTATGTGGGAAAACAGGTATGTGACTATAGCTCTCCTACTGAAGCATAAACAAGGTTTTGCCTGTAGTGTCACTCTCAGGGTCTGTCTATCACGGTATCTACCAATCTATTTGTCTGTGCATCCATAGATGTTATCTCATCTTCTAATACGAAAAAACTGTAATAAGTCATTGGAAACATTAGCATAATCTCTCACGATTGTAGTATAACGCTAGCAGCGTAATTGTCTAATGCTAAAACAAGTATTGGATGGTGGCATGTTTCATCAATTCTAAAACCCACTAACTGAGCTTTGTTTTGAGCTTAATGATATCATGACACAGTGCTTCCTCAGTTCACTTGCTGTTCATGTACTCTTCACCACCTTGGGATTGCCCCAACCCATGTGCAGGACCTTGCATTTGGCCTTCTTTTGGATGTCACCATTTCAGTTATGACTTTATTTTGCAAGAATTATTGATGATAATATGAATAATTTCATTCCTAAATGTCAATCTTTGCATCCAACTGTTGCTCAGAAAAGATGGTGACATTTTGTCAAAGTGGGATATGAAGGAGTTCAATGTAGGCAAGCAACTGCTTTTTAGGAGCTGGTTTATTAGTCAGATAATGGAACAAGAAGTTGGTCTCTGAGCGTGCTACAGTAATTTTGCATGAGTACACTAGTCAGATACAGAAGCCTCCCACCACAAGAACTTGCCTACAACTGCCTCCCATGCTGCTGCCACATGAAACTCCCTTGTTATTAGCGCTCCCTTCCACGCTGTGCTTTTGGGCTCCATACACCTCGGCCTTAGTTTAGACCCGCCATGGTCACAAGAGGGACCTGGGATTCATCTCAAGAACGTGTGTTATAGATGCATCCTCATGCTCAAGGAAGACCACCAAGTCCCTCCATTTGTGTAAGGTACTACCCTACAGCATGATCGTCAGTTCAAGCTGACGTATCCTGGCTATGTCACCAAACACATTGACTTCTGTGGTTGCTGGTATTGCTGTAATCCAGCTAGTACCAGGGCTGCACATCAAGTCAAAGCCACCCAGGGCATCAGGACAGGTCTAACTGTCCTTACTTTGCAATGCCAACATGTCCCACACTATCTGTCCCTATGTCTAACCACTATGCTTTGTTTTGCAGGAAAATACAGAGTATCTTCTTCAGAGCCATCCACCTCTTCCTCTGAAAACACTTCAAAGTCATATTCTTTGCTTAACTGAGGCACTGCTAATGCTAAATCATGTAACACTGAAAGGACCTCTGCCCTTTCCAAGACGCATACAAAAAACACCTGTGAGTCATCAAGAAGTGGACTGCTTCACTTTGACTAAACTGTGCCTTGATGCATTCTTCTGGAACAATAATTTCTGGTTAATGTGTAAGGCAAGGAAGCTTTGAGACATGGAATTTTACAAAGACTGCAAATCTCAGAAGAGATGACAAGGTGTTTCAAACTTGGAAGGATTTGAAGGCCTTCAAGTGCTGGAAAAGCCATTGGGAGTGAAGAATTCTCAGCCTTTAAGAGGGTGCTTAGCACTATGCAGTACTGAGCCATGAATTGCAGTGTTATACACAACTGTTGTCCAGTGGTTTTAGTATTTCCACTATCAACTCTCTGATTCCAAAAACCTGTGTAGATACACAAGTATCTCATAGCTCTCTCCTGCCTTTGTGTTAGAGTCTGAAAAGGCCATAGGGGTATAGCGCTCTCCACTTTTTATTTAAGACTTTCTGGAACCAAAGATTCACGACTGAAAAGGTCCATTTCAGATCTTCACATTTGACTAGGATAAAATGAAGACCGTGATGATTCCTGCATGGTCTTCTTTCAGATGGAATGTACTAAAAGCTCCGTGTGGCACTTTTTTTTTTAAGAAAAGGAAGCTTTATATCGTTAACTATAATTGTCCTTCCCTTGGTATGTAATGTGGTAAGACAGAGATGGTTGCTGCCCTCTACCACAGAGAGGAGTGCATTTATTTAATGCAGAGTGGTGTTAAGTATGCAAGGAGTAAAGTCTGTATGTTTGGGTCTCTTCTCAGAAGAGAATCACACTTGGAGGGCTCAGACAATCAATTCTGCAGTGCCAGGCAGGATGAAAGGTTTTATATAAATTATTGCTCTAATACTGAATTTGTGGAATCGGTTATTTCCAAGCCTGTATGCCTTTAAAGGTAGGACTCCTGTCTTAAGCAGAGGGCTATGAGAGAGCCTGCAAAGTATTTATAGCACACACAAATGTTACAAAACTTAATGTAAAATATGAAATATGGAATCATGACTATTTAGATTTGAGGCCAATATCAAATACTGCCGTCAAGTAGTACAGCCCCACTTGGTTGTTGGGGAATCAGGCCTACATTTACCAGTGGTGAACCTGTTACCAGGACTTTGGGACGAACCAGGATGGGAAAATGTTGCCTACAGTTTACAGGCATGTGTGACGGTTTGGTATGGGCAGGTGCTGATGACTGAAGACAATAAACAAGCATCAATCAAATATATTATTTATATTGAAAGCAATTTCTTTTTGCTTGAAGATGTAGATATAATACTAGAACTACAATACAGTTCGAGATTAAGAAATACTTGAAAATACAGAATGTCTTTGAACTGCATGGGCAGAGGACACTTGACTATCAGACCTCCACGCATTATTCCAATCAAAATTTGCCTTTGGACAGCCATTTGGTCTAACCCACTCTGGAAGTGACTTGTGCAATACTGACCTGCTGCAGAACCACCCACTCCCACTGAGTTAGAATGGGCTTTACATAAACTGTGAAGTACAAATCCCTGTAGACAACACAGTCCCACCACCCTTTACCTCTGCAGACGTTTCATTTCTGAGGTTTTCACATCTCCCAGTTTACCTAAGCGTGGTCTCAACTGTGTGTTGATGAGAAATCAGGATGTGATGCTGAGCTGCCTGGCATTAAGGGCCAACTTTGAGTGGATCTTCTAAGGCAAGGTCTTTGCCAATGTTGCAAAAGCCGTGACAGTTCATGAAAGAGAAGCAGCTAAGAAATTAACTGAGCTGGTCTTAAAGATTTGGGGCCAAGGCTTCAGTTGTATTTATACACGGATCACAATAGAAGGGGAGAGAAGAAAAGGTGTGAGTACTGAGTGGAGGAAGAATGGCAAACACAAGGCAGCAACCACCCTGTACCCCTCCTACCCGCTCTCAGCAGCAAGGACTAGGTCTTTGGCACAGGCAAGGTGGGCAGTGGGCTCACTAACGGCTTGCACCTGTCACAGGACTTGTTTCCTGATTATTGCTGTCACTCAGGTACCTCATTCTGCTTAACTAAGTTAAAGCATATTGCAACAAACACCTGCCAGGTTCATCTGATCTCTGGAAAGGGTGAGATCTCACCTTTTATAGCATTGGATGGAAAATAGTCACTGTCTTGGCACCTTCCTCTTATTTATTCCAGCTCAGGAAAAATAGTAAAGGAAGGGATTGTGACATACAGGTCTCAGAAACACAGACCTGCCTTCTCTCACACTCACTGCTTAGAGTTTTTGGATTGTGATAGTTGCAAGGTTTTTCCAGCTGCATGTTGCCTTGTAGCACCTGTGACCTCAGGTGGATTCCTTAATCCCATAAGCAGAAGAAATGAGGTTCATTTCTTACAGGCTTGTGCCCTGTACCCATCAACCCTCTTCCTTTTCTGATCATCTGAGTTTCCATGGTCTTCCTCACATACCCAGTCCTCACATATCTCTGCCCCAAACCCCTCCAAGATTAGGGCCCCCCTAAACCTCACCCCCATACCCGCAGTGCTTTCTGCTGATGTAACCTCCCTCACCCATATTGTTGCCAGCAGCTGGTAGGAAACTGGACATGCTGTGAGGAGGGCAGAGCCACAGAGGTGATGAAGGTCTGGTCTGGGCTCACCAAGGGCTGGGATGGTCATGTTCTGCCCTTCTCTCCCTCAGTGCCAGCTCTAACAAGCTCTACCAACTGTCAATACTTGTGAACTCATGACGAGAACTCCTCTGAGGCTTTTGGACCTCAACAGCTAACAGGGTTCAATGCCATTGAGAAGACATGGGGCTGACAGGCAGACTCACACATGAACTATGCCATTTCTTGAGTACTTTCCTGTTAGAAAACCAGAGTAAAGCATACAATAAAATCTACACAAAATCGAGGATCCTCTCTGCTAATTTACACTCTTTCCAAGTTCTTTTCAGCTTTTTCCCTGGGATAAGCAGTGCTAACCCTCCCATAACCTCGTCCTGGGTCACTCCTCCCTTTTCCCCACCTCTTTGCGGGATAACGAACAGTGCACATCTCAGCATATCAGGGTTTTTTTATTGAGCAGGAAGAAGGCTTTTCCCTGGGCCCATGTCAATGCATCAGTGGTGCCGCTGAGCCCTGGGGCCAGGCTGCATGCCTGGTGTCTTGTTAACAACGAAGAAAATATGTCCATGAGAACAATCTGGTCCCAGTCCCAGCCTTGGGAATTTAATGGTAACTGCTACAGATCCAATCCTATGATAACTTACCACAGAATCATGGAATGGTCTGGGTTGGAGGGAACCTTCAAAGGTCATGTAGTCCAACCGCCCTGCAAGGAGCAGGGACATCTCCAACCAGATCAGATTGCTCAGAGCCCAGTCCAACCTGACCTTGAATGTTTCCAGGGATGGGACATCTACCACCTCTCTGGGCAACCTGTTCCAGTGTTCTACCACCCTCATTGGAAAAAAAAATTCTCGATGATCTTCTCCAATTTCATCCACCGCCTGCTGAAATCAAGGGAGCTTTATAGATGTTTTAAAAGAACTTTGGATTTCGCCCAGAGAATAGATTTACACTTGAATATTTGAAAATCTTATGTAGTGAGGTCTCCTGGAAAGACAACTGGCTTTAATATGAAATTATTTCCCTGCTAGAGAATCTCCAGTAGTAGTTTACCATGAATTCTATGTAATAGGTACTCAGCTTTTGTACACCAGCACAGCCCCACAGAAAATTAGTGCTGAAGTACTCATTTACATACCTATGGTTATGTACCCTTTAGATTTTGTAAGTAATTTCTATAGGAACATTTCTAGAACCTTAATATATGTGCTTCTATGTTACTTTTTCCAGTGTTTTGAGAGGTTGTTCCTGTTATTTAATCTAAGTTTGAACTGTGGTTGAGAGTAAACGCATGGACTCCCAGCACTACTGCTCGCTATTGGATGAAGAAACAAAAAGTTCAAAGAATACACAAGAGAGGTGGGGTATGAACTTTTCATTAGACAGCATTATGTTCTTTAACTGCCAAGTCCTACAGAGTAAGCAGATTGCCACCAAGATGTTGATAGAGCGTTTTTTGCATATGTTGACTGGTCTTCCACAAATTGTGTTCATCACTTTTCACTGAAAACTGATGTTTTACAAACTATGGAAAAATTACCAGGCTGAGATTTATCATTCTGCAGCTCTTCATCTTCTAGCCATCATGGAAACAAGGACGATGGTTAAGACAACGGTTCCAGCAACTCCACCAATTGTCATTCCTAGGATGTCCCCATGGACCTGCCTTGACTGACATCTCTCACCTGTAAAGAAGAAGGCTTGTCCTGATGGGCACCTGGGAAAATAAATTACAGATTCACATGGAGTTTTGTCCTGCCCTACAGGCCCACCTCAAGGTCCTCACACTCACTACCCTGGACGGGCAGTTCCCATTAGAGGGGTTCACATCACAACATCCCCACCTTGTTTGGAGGCTATTTACATCCCCTAGAAGCACCACAGAGTGGGGTTCCTTTGCCTCCTCCTATGGCTGCTAGTAGAAACCAGTCACTGCAGTGAAGTGTTTTGTTTCTACTGCTTCTTGAAGACCTAGTAGCTCAGACCTCTGAGGTCTGTAGCTCTGAATATTTATTAGCTGCATCATTTGGTTCAGAAGAAAGTCAAGACAAGCAAAAAAGAGGTCCGTGATACCTGCAGCTTGCTCTCCCTTTCACATTTACACAGATTCCATCATTCTCGCAAGGGTTTGGGTCACACGGGTCTTGCAGATAATGCAGCCGACCTTGAGCAGGCTCCATCTCCTGGGCTGCTCTCTTCTGCCTTTCAAGAATGAGGCCTTCCATGAAAGCAGATGGTTCAGGTTCCACAGGGACTTCAGTGTTATTGAGGTGAATTAGGTCTTTTAAAAAGAGAAAGACATCAGATAACAGTGTAGTATTCTTCCTAACAGGAGCTCACAGGGTGCTTTGTGGACTGCTGGGTACGGCTTGTCCAGTTGCCCTTTTCTGAGCTCTTGCCATACCACAGCAAGTTCTGCATATTTAAAGCACAAGATAGAAAATAATTCTGAAATCACAGTAACTAGTTAGGAAATTCAGTGGTATTCTGTACTTTGAAAAGTTATGCCAAGTGTTGCTGTTCTGTTTGAAAATGAACACAATGAGGAAGGCCTTTCAGTATGTTCAATGCTTAGAAATTGACGTAGCTACTGGTAGGGTGATTAAAGGTGTCTCAGAAGTTAACCTTCAGTAAGTCATTGCCATTTAGATTCCTCTGAACTCACAATCACTTTAATAAACTTCATCCATCTGAAACTAAGACACAGAAACGCTTTTAACTTTGATCTCCATTAGAAGAGAAGATGACTCAGACGTAGGTGGCAATAGTTACTTGAATGTATGAAAAGAGATAAAAAGGATCACCCATTTGTTTTTGTAAGGAGGATCAGGAAGTGGGTCTTTACCGTTAAATTCTGCAAAAATAATCAGGTCATCATTTTTCAGGAAGCTTCTCCGTCTCATCTGGCTGTGGGATATGAAGTTATTCCACCCCCAGGATATACTTCTATAGCAATTGCATGAGGCATCATAACTTCCAGCAATTGATGGTTTCTCCCATATTAAGGTTCCATTAGCATCTGCAAAGAGAGTATCAGTGCTGAATAAGAACCACAAAGTTCTGCAGCTGGAAGTATGACATGACATTTTTGTACATTACAGTGTTAAACGGGATTTATGATGTAAAATCAAGTTCAGAGCTGAAATGCCCAAACAAATCACAGGGGACTGAAAAATTATAGGTGCCAGAAGATCCTTAGATAAAGGCTGCATGAGGACTCTTAGTGTATGTGAGGGCAATTCCACAACTCCCCTTTCATTGAGGGCTTACCAAATGCAAGTTACCTCCTCGTTCTCACCAGCTAAGAGTTCCCTCCTGCGTAAGAACACTCCCTCATCGGTTTTTAAGTACTTATGGTTTAAAGTCTAACAGATTTTGTTCATTTCTATGGCTCTGTTAAACATACTCAAACCTAAGCTTCAAAACCTCCTACTGAAAATGTGTGTACTAAACTTCCACTGGAAAAAGTGAAGAGAGATGTAGATTCATCTCTAGTATTTCATTCTGTACCAAACTCAGTATTGTCCTATTGTTCTTATTTCTTTGAATTAACAAATCCATGGGAAATCCTAGGGGTGGGTGTGGAAGTATGGTGCTACATGCTGTATAAACGTGGAATTAAAAGGTAGCCCCTGTGTGAAAGAGCTCATAACCTGCAGTCTATTCCCAGCCAAGCAAGAAAGGCTTCAAATGCTGCAGTCTGATCTCACAGGGGTTTTCAGGTATTTTTTTCTTAAATAGAGCTATAATGGGAACCCTGTGCTTTCAGACCATGTATGTTCAAGATAATCAAGCCTCCAAAATGCACTTTTAACTTAAATTATTGTTGATTTAGCAATGGAATACAGTATCCTGCTGGCACTGCACCATCCTGTGGTGATATGTTACCTGTCATAACGGGCAAGCCACGGGTAGAACGGGAATTGCCAGCTCTTAGGAGAACTCTGCATTTAGAGTCTGACTCAGATATCCCAGGGACTGCTCATAACACCAACCTTCTGTGTGTCACTTTTCACACTAGATGATCTTTTGCAGACAGGAATTCTGAGTCATACATAGGAAAGTGTCTCAAATTAAGAAATGCAGCTGAAGTTGACCAACTTTGAGTCCTATACTCAATCCTCTGACTCATTCCTTCACTTTCATTTTCACTTCTCCAGGCAGACATCACTTACCTGTGTTAACATGGTCTTTGCTTGTGGTGAAGCTTCTGCTTGAGGACATCCTTTTCAGGACATCAGGGTCCTGGTCCAGCACTGTGAGCGTGGCTTGGCGGTTTAGAGCTGGCCACTCCAGAACACCATCGTTCTCTCCACTGCACAAGTGAAAGGCAATGCGAGTGTAGCCACTGATTCTGGAGTGAGGATACACACTTATGCCAAAACCGTAACCCTCCGGGCTATAAAACCGGGGGCTTTGAATAACATCGCTTGATGTGTTTTCGAGGATTTGGCTGAAATTCCGAATGACCCACACAGCTGTAGGACAGGGGGTCTCTGTCAGTGTGACGTCATCAATAGCAATCCCACCAGATGAAGAGCTGGAGTTGCCCTTTAGTCCTTGGAAGAGGTAACGGAACTTCTTCTGAGCGTTGAGGGTTACGTGGGCAATTTTCCAGTTATAGTCATTATCCGCTTTGGTAAAAGAAAAGGAAAACACTGCCATCAGCGTGATTAGTGATGTTATGAAGCAGCTTATTCCTAGACATCCATTCCAGCTGCATTTTTAGACAACTGGACCTCTCACCGAATCCTGAAGGCTGGAGATCTTAAATTGATATTGTGATTATAATGTACTCACATTGCCTGATCATCTAGATGCTCTGGACACATTGTATTAGGGAATCCTCACACATTAGTGAATGGCAGTCTCCAGTATAAAGGGCGACAGGCTAAAGGCCAGGACACAACAACTGGATGGGAGTCAATGACCCAAAGTGTTAGAATTAACTGTGGCTGCCACTTTTCCAGGGATTTATCCTTCCCTGTAAACTGCTGCAGCTTGATACAGCCAGGTTATCATCAGTCTTGGGTTTTGACAACATAAACACACAGTGCCATAGTGGCTGAATTTGTCCTATTTAGTGAAATCATACAAAGCGGGAGCTCAGTTCACGTTTCCAAAATTACATATGTTTTTGCATTTGCAGCCATATAAAAATCAGGCTGGGATTCTTACTGACTGCAGATGAGCACAGGTATTGACATCTGAACAGCTCACCGTTAGATCATATAACAGCCAGGGAAAGCTAGTCAACTGACTTCCAGCAGAGTCTGGGGTCCCTGTCAGTCACTGAGGGTAACATAACATTATTAGGAGCATCGTGACTTCCTCTGTGGAGCACCTAAATTACATTATTACAACCCACAGCTTCACTGCTAAATGCCTTCACCAAAATTCTTAGGCATATTGCAAGACATTCTGGTAGCTTCAGGAAAATATTTTTATTTCTGAGTCGACCCACTCTGTAAGACAACTTTTCCTCCCACAATATTCTGTATATTCCTTATATTTCCAGAATTACCTTGAAAGGTTTGAATTTTCCTCATCTTGCGAATATTTCCAGTGCCATCATCCTCTTTAAGCCAGATGATCAGCTTGTCAGAAAGGCTTCCCGTGATCCTGTAGAAGAACTGGAGGCACTGCTGAGTTCTCTTCGGATAAAGAATTCGAGACTCTAGGACTGCCACCTCCTCTGCCTTGCCAGAGCTGGTGTCAAAGTACATGAAGTAGCCAGCATCTGTGAAGAAAGTGTGGAGTGTCATTGTCTCTTTCCAGATTTTCTGCTAGCTGCATGGAAAACTCCACTCTTCTAGTAGGCTTAAGTGT
>JAAGAY010135868.1:0-25046 GCA_011801015.1 Ardeotis arabs
CAGCAGCACACAGCTCAGGTTCACTGTGTAGGTAGGAGAAGCAGCAACAGCAGCAGAATAGACAAGATCTGCTCAGGAGATTTTCTTTCTAGTTGAAAAGGGGTCATGGAAGAAACGACTCCGAGTAACACATGAAAGGGAGACAGTAAATCTAGGCACAGCTGCTCTCTGGTTCTGCTACAAATCTCCCAAATCATCTTATCTCAGGGTGCTTCAGAGTATCTCTCTAAGATGGCAACGCCTTCGTACAGCAGGAGGAAGGCGTGATGCAACCACTCCAACAGCTCACAAACATCAACACCGCGAGAGAGCCTCTGAAGGTCCATACACTGAAAGATTCCGCATCGCCTGCCAGCACTGGGTTCATAAGTAGGCCCTGGCATCCTTCTGGGGAGGTGGAAAGTTCCTTCTGTATCCCTGATTATCCTTCAGCTCCTGTTCCTGGACTGGAGGAATGCCTCCTTAACACGTCTTCTTTATATCCCTCTGCTATGCACACACACAGACATGCACACGCACACATAAACTTATTTGCATTTGGGATGTGGATTACAGAGGGATGCTGTTCCTAAACCTAGAGGGACCTGTGCTCCCAGGCCTGTTTCTTCAGAGCACTAATTCCTCCCTCTCTCTTTTGCTATGTTTGCCAGTGGAAAAAATTAGCAAACCGTATTTACAAATATTTTTGCCTCTTGGCCCTCTGCCTAATGCTCTGCTATTAAGGCTGTCGTTGTTCCACTAAACAATTGCCAAATGTTTTTGCATGCATGCATTGGCTTGCTTTTGAGTTCAGATATTCTTATTCCACCAACTGCCACTCTTTGCTTAATTCAAGGTGAATGGTCTGGACTTCAACTTGTCAGAAAATTTCTCCATTATTACCCCTCTAAAATATACTATCCCAGCAACAATGGTAAAATTCCTCCACTAAGATGTTTTCCTGCAAACAGTTTTTCTGTCCCAGCCTCTCCTTTTGTGATAGAAAATGCTTTGCTCACATTGGAGCAGCATGCCCCAAAGCTTTATGCTTACATCAGATAAGGTCAAAGAGGCTGTAGCCATTGAGACCTCAGAAGAATTCGGGTACCCAATTCCAAAAACTGTGTCCTGGAGAAACGTTTTCTCAGCTGGAGCCTGATCCCGGAGACAAGTAATCTCCATTTCTGCATGCCCAAAGACGTCTGAGCAGCTTAGTATCTAAGCCGAGTTACGATCAAGAAACAAAATATTTCTCCTCCTCTTTTCCCTGAGGCTCTTGACCTAGTAACCATTCTCAGAGCATATTTTCAGGATTCTCCTCCCTCCAGAAGGCCGTGGTGGCCAACACTTTCTTTTAAAGTACAGAATGAAGTAGCGGGCCACATTTACTTTCCTGCCCTCTTCCTTTTTCTTTACACCCTTATTGGTTAGTGGGCACCCACTTTCTGTTCTCTCCATCTGCAGGGACTCAGTCTCCTGGGATGCCCTCAAGGACCATCTGCCATCCAGCTAGGGACCAGATGTCCTTGTTCCTCACCACTCCTGCTGAACCTGGGCCAGCATTGCTCAAACGGCTATATTACATATGGCCCATTTGAAGGATCACTGCTGTAATGAGTTATTCATTTCTGCCTTTTCTAGTTAATGGAGAAGTCTCTCAGGTCTGGTCTGTGCCTGTACAGGCCATTTTGATTAGGGATTGACACATTACTGTCTAGTGAGCAAATAGCAAGGGTAGTGGTAATGCTACATGCTTCCACACATGCCATCAACATACACAGCCCATGGATAGCCTCACCTTTGTGTTGTACATCGGTTTTGTACACAGCCAAAATATGGACTACACACACAAATTATAGCAAACCTATCCAAAAAAAAAGGAAACTTCTCAGATGCTCATTCACTCTTTTAATTTCTGTGCAAGCATATTCATGCTTCTGTGTATGGCGTTTAGTCCCAAATGGTAAGTTTACTAGCGTTTCATTAGCAGCTGAAAGAGCCAGTGATAAATGGATGTTGAAGAGCAGTCAAAGAAAGCAAGTTGCATATCTGTAATTGCAAATGGTAGCATGGGAAATGTGATTCTGAAACAACAAAAGAAAGATTTATGTCTCTAATGAAAACAGCTCCAATGTCAGATACAGCATAACTTCCCAGACAAGATAAAAACACAAGAATTATCTCCAGAAATTACTCGGTGAAAAATTCTGAATAACAAATGCAGTTGAGAAAGTTGCTTGGACAGTTTGCAAATAGGAAAAAAAGACATAACAGATTTATTAATCATTATGATTTATGAATCTAGCTTTACTAGCAATACAAGACAATAAATTAAAGCACAGCCAAGATTTCCTCCACACAATTTGGTCAGTGAACCTTCATCCTGGCCTGAGGCACTGCCAGTTTTAGGCCAGTCCTGCCAAGCTCAATGGTCTTTCTAGGATCACAAAGTGCCAACACACAAGATCCAGACGGTCTTCAGGAAAAGCATTTTTTGTCTCTGCAGTTGAAAACTGATGTTATAGGAGAAGTGACTGCAGACCCATAAAAGCCTGTCTGTATAGCCTAACCTAGCTAGTCTATGGTTAACCCTAAGACTGAAGGTGAGCCATGCAGCCTTTAGTTCAGGCAACCACGCAGAGCACAATACCTTGAAGGACCACTGTGCTGCCAATTATTCCATCCCAACTATACCCCAAAGGTCAATGCCCATCCCTTCCCAAAATCACACCTCTTCCTTTGCTGTGCAAACGTGTCGTACATCATCACCACCTTCTTGGCCAACCATACTGATTTAACCCTACATCTGCCCTCAGGAGGGAGGGGAAAAGTTAAAACATACACCTCCTTTTATTTAGCTGTTCAGTCACAATAAACACTGAGCAACCGATCATGCTTGTCTAGACAAAGCCTTGCCTTTTGGGGTTGGACAAAGACGTTTCTTGTCCTGGACTCCCTCAGTCTCTCTTGTAAGACACTAGTGTGAATACTCATCTTGACCAGAAGGACAACAAAGCTTGTTGGGGGCTTGTTGCAGCTTCCAGTGGGAAGATTGCAACACGGGGAACCAAGCCAAATTCTTCCCATGCTGGGCACTTCCTAAGTGCCCACTCAACGAACACCTGTGCTGGGACAGGCTGTGAAGAGAAAGTCTGGAGACAGAGCCACAAGGACTATTGAGTATCTTCGTCTTGATCACCCTGTCCATCTGCTCAAACTCTGCTGCAGGACTGTGTCTCTCACCAATCAGTGACAACTTAAGAGGCAAGTTTGTGAGTCAGTGACAGTACGTTGAAACTGGGTAGATGCTGCTTGAGAGTTACAGGAGCACAGAGCCACCCGGAGCCTCTTTTTATTATATTTCCAGATCATGCCACGAACCCCTAGGATTACAAGGATGGAGAACATTTTCAAAATACATGCAAAATCTGCTTGGGTCTTCTGTATCTCCATGAAAGAAACATAGTCATTCTTAGCAGGGATTAGAGTCAAACCTTATTCTGTAGCTAACTCTCCCGAGTTGCCCCACTGTGAACAACTGCCCTTAACTAATGAAAAGGAAGAAGGCAGATACCGACTTTGCCAGCTCCATCACTAAGTCCTTTCTATCGGTGCTGCCAAACCCTGAACACATCTCAGGCTCAGTCTCTGTCACGCCGAAGGAGTGGAATTTAACCTTCCTGGTGAGCTAATTGTAGCATCATCACAAATGATGTCTTATAACTTAGTGCTGTAGGGCACTAAAGCCAACTAGCCAGCTTATCCTTTGCATTTCATTTCTTAATAAAGCAATGCTGGCTTAATTGTCCTCATTGGAAATGGAGGCAACTTAATGCCTTAAGAACTGAGTACTCTGTAACCTCTCTCCAGCTCCATTCAAGCACTTCCTAACTCACTGGAGTAAATCTCAACCCTCTGTTATCCTCCACACACATATCATATAGACAGAATATGGCTGGGAACAATTGCTACTAAAGATTTTTTTCTTCTGCCAGCCCAGATCATGCAGTAGCCGTATACATGAACCTCCATCATCAGCTATTAGCTGTCTGTGAAATGAGGTGGCCACATGATGCACTCCGGCTAGCTACAGCTCAGTGATACAGCACAGCATCAAAGGAGAATTGTGGAGTGCCTAGAGTACTTTAGCATATAAAACACTTCCCACCAAATGCAGCTCAAAAAAGGTAAAGCAAAATGAAAAGAGTACAAACGGCCATGAGTGAAGCATTAAATCAGACGGTTCTGGACTCCTTTTTCAACGTGATTGCAATGCGGCTTCTGAAACAAAAAGATTGTATTGAATTAGTGCAAGTGGAAAATTGATTCTTTGACCAAAAAAAAAAAGCAGGGGGAGGGGAAAGCTGTGTGGGAAAGATTCTTTTTATTTTTTTTTTCCTTAATTGGAGAATTGAAAAAATAAATTGGAGATTGGCAAAATTTTGTCAAAACATTTCAATAGCCAAAGCCTAAACTCTGGCTTTAGTTCACTCTACAAATGACAATAGACTCTGAAAAATGTTGATGATATGAGAAAGAAGTTGGTTTTTTTTTCATTTTCCACAAAAATCCTCATCTTTAGTACAACTCTCATTTCAGTCTGTAGAGGTCACAAGCTCCATGAGCAGATATGCTCTCCCTCAGATGACTCCCCTCCACTAAAACCTTCCTGGGGAAGGGAAAATGAGACAGGAATGAGAGGGAGAGAAGGACAGTAAAGGAGTCCCAGTGAGGAGCAAGACAGAAGGGGATGCTGGACAAAGAAAGAGGATGAAAGGACCAAGCAAAATGTTGGAAGGAGCGCAGGACAGGTGAAAGAAAGAACAAGGTTATTTATTCTCCTCCCTCCATTACAATAAGCTTAATTTTATTTTCTTCATCTGTTGTAAGAAACCCAGTGTTTTTATGGTTTAAGTGGTAAAGACAAAGGCTGGCAAGGGAAATAAAGTGAGTTGTACAAGGTCACAGCCCGTTTCACCTCCTGAATGCAAGTCCACACCTTTGTCCACACTGCTCTAATTTTAACTGTCATTTACTGATCTCCTGCTCTCCATTAGCTCCCTAAGCAGCCCATAGAGAACAAGATGGCAGTGAAAACTTTAAGTGAAATTGATTTAACATTGCAGCATTTGAGAAAGTTATAAGATACCAGAAAATATCACTTTAAAATGCTACAAAATCCATTGCGCTGGGGATATCTGGCATGCAAGACAGAGGACAGCATTGCTTCTGAGAACTGATCACCTAAAATTTTCATGACACGGATGCAGAAAGTCGGCAACCCACACTGTTCTTCGGCGTGCCAAGAGAGATCTAGTATTTTGAAAATCCCTACCCACATAGAGAGAAGAGGTGTTTGGAAACAGAGGGTTCAGGAGCTGGGAAATATTTGCAGAAAAAAAATAGTTTTCTAGAGTACATTTCTTTCCAAACGCAATGGGTAAACAACAAGCCTGTATTAAAGAAATTGAAGAAGAAAATTTTCAGAGGCACAAAATGGATTAATGCATTGTTTTGTTTGCAAAATATTACTTTTCCCCTTGAAAACAAATGTCAAATTGGAGTGGAGACACTTAGCCTGTGTATAGTATTGACTATTTCTTCCTTAATAGGCCTGTGCAATCTATCCTTCAAGGTGTCCTTATCACAAAACCATCCAACCGTGCCAGGTAACCAAAGGGCTATGGATGAAAACAAACACAAGAGCTGTTCGTAGCCCATCCCCTTCTCTGTAAAGCTCCCCTAGTCCTGCCTGGGCAGATGGGCAGCAATTCGACATTGCTGCCACAGAAACTCCTCGTAGAGTTGCTAGCAGAGCTTGTTGGCTGTCAAAGACCTGTCTTGGATGCTACTGGCCAAGTGGCTGCAACAGAGCAGAGCTTGGAGTGCTCTAAGCACTGAGTATGTACCGATTTTTTTTTTTTTGGAGGGGGAGGTTACAAAACTCCATCACTGCTTGGCTGCCCAGCTGATCTGCGTGCGTCCCCACAAGCTCTGGTGGCTTGTGGGGCACGTGGGTGAGACATTTCCTTTGTCTTTGCCTTGGCCCAGTGAGCACATGACAAGTGTCCCTGGTACACTGGGTTCCTCCTGGAAAGGGTACACTTGCTTCTCTTGAAAGCTTGGCAAGAAGCAGTGATGAACTGTGGTCATTTGTGCCAAGCTGAGCTAAGCTGAGTAACATGCCAGTGGTGCCAGTGCCCAAACCTGTGGCTAGGGGAAGAAATGAGGCAGCAGGGTCTGCTGAGGACACCATCACCCCGACAGCCAGGATGATCCTTTATGCCAGGGATTACCCCACTCAGGAGCCAAATGGTGAGATCTTTTCACCTTTGAACAGTCCTTCAGCAGTCGGAGATATTAATATTTCAGTATACAACTTCTGGACTCCAGAGTTAGTTCAGATCTGAACTATGGCAAGCAGATGCCCTTTTGGAGCTGTAGCGCCAGGGCCCTGTGTCCAGCTCAGGTAGAACTCTTCTAAGCACACTTACTTCCAATTGAGTGGTTCCAGACTGCAAATCATAAAAACTTAAATCGTCCATTTAGCTGTAAAAAGAATCATAAAAAAACACTTTTTAATGCTTAAAAAAAAAGTTATTTAACTACTACATTTCACTTATTTTTCTCTTTCCCATGAATATTGCAGAAGAACATACATTTCCCAAAAAGATTTCAGTAGGTTTTTACAGAAAGTTAATTTACCACTGACGACTGCGAGTACTCTTGGTGGAGATCCCAGGGTTGCACTCATGTAACCGAGGAACAGAAATGACATTTTGACTATCTAAATGCTTGTAGGCAAGCTACAAATAAATGATTATTCACAGAAATTATGGGCAGTATTATTTCAAACAACAAACACATTCAAAAACATCCAGGCAGGCTCACAGATAGTTTGCAAACACAAAAAAGGCCAAACACTTCTACTCAGTTACTTGCTGTAGATTATTCACGCAGTTCTAATAACAGTCCCCTGTCTCTATGAGCCTGCATCAGATGCAGTCCAAAACTGCAATGGTGGTGAAAGCTCCCACTCTATCATTATGAAAACCCATAGCCGAAGCTTTTTTTTGCCCATTCATTTCTACAAAACAAAAGGAAAGAATAGGATTTTCTTCACAGGCATTGGTTTGGAGTTGCTTCATTTCAGTGGTATGCAGATATTTTCGCTGTGGTTTTGTAGGGTGACCAGGAACACCTGTTAACTTTAAAAGAAAAGCATAAAATCCCTGCAAAACCAATCTTTTTTTTTCATCCTCTAACTATCTGGTTTTCACATTGCAAACACAGCTTGCAACTAACATTGTTTGGAAGCCATAAAAAACAGTAATTGCTGTTGATCAGCCTCTGGTTGCACAGTGTATGATGAACGGCCTACCAACGGCTACACTTACCACAGCCACCAGGCTCTTGGCCAAACACCCTCAACGGCTCACAGCTTCCCACCACCACTCCTCAGAGGTGGTGTCCACCTCCCAGCTGTTCCCCCTTCCCTTGTTGATGTCATTAAATACTCCCACACCATACTCAGGCCACAGCCAACTGGAATGTACACCACAAACATCCTTCAAGCAAAAGCATTAGACTCTCTCTCCCTAGGTAGGCAGCTGAAAAAGAGCCCAGCCAGCCCTGGGGGGCTGCCCAATGGGGCTACTTTTGCTACAGGCAGCTGAGGATATTGATTCCCCTGGTTTAAGTCCATCCTCTTCACCCTTGGTTGTCAGCGCAGCTTAAGAAACTCATTTGGGCTGATGGTACTCTCTGCTCTTCACCTTGAAATGTTCCTGTCTTTCTCCTAGAAAAGTTGGTCCCATCTCCACACTTTCCCAGAGAACCAGAGAGTGGTTTGACCTCCTTCACCTCAGGGGTTTTCAACAGCAACTTGTCTACATGACTGTTGTTTATGGGTTAGTTTGGGAGCTATACTTGTCTGTTTTGGAGCTGCATGACCATATTACCATAGCCCTGGCCCCAAACTCACATCATTTGGTGTGCTCTTCACACTGAAGCAGTAGGATTATATGTCTTCTGCACCAGCTCTGGTTAAAGCCTGGCCCACTCAGAGATGCTGAGCACCGTCTGCCACAGGCATTGCCTGTAGGGGACTTCTTTGTTTGAAGGATTTGCTAGTGTGCCTTAATTAAATGCTACATAGCTCTGTGGTTGTTTCTACAAGAAGTAAACTATGATGCATCTGCGCCACACTCTTAAACAGATGCCTCTGTGCTGCCAACCGGGACGCCAACAGTGCTTTGGGGGTCTGCCCATCAGTGCAAGCATATGAGGGGATATGTCAGTTGTGGGAGGTCGAGTCAAGGGTACACATTTTTCCATGTCAGTCATACAGAACTGTAATTTATTTTTGGACTCACATGGGTGAAGTTCAAAGGCATCCCTGTGCTGCACATCAGCTGGGCTGGTACAAGAGTGGGAGAAATGGAGGTGCGTGAAGGGCTGATGGGGATGTGCCCTGCCTCAGCTAGCTGCTGGGAGGCACTTTGGAGAAATGTCATTCACTCTTGTTTATTTAAACAACCCCTCTGTATTTCTTCTGTTTCTCATATAGCCCAACTCAGTATGCCAACTTTACATGTTACATGGGGAAAACTCATGATGACTCTCCATATCCAGGAAAGAACACCATGAAGTCATCTCTGTCTGGGGGATGAGCCACCTGCCAGCCCAGGTGAGTGTCCATGCAGGTTTTAGCCCCCAGACTCAGCCAGTTCAAGTTCAGATGACTGCAACTTTCAGGTGAGGGGATCTGGTGTGCCTGCAGTGAAAATCAGATTGGATTACTCTAGAAGGAACCAGACAGGGGTTTCAAGATCCCTGTTTCCTCCTACCTGCATTTTGAAGTACTTGCTGTCCTCCAAGCCCAAGGAATTGCCCAAGATGGTAATGCCTATAGCTTGCTCTGATCAGTGATGAAACATCTGCAAGAAGAGCTGTCCATCAAAGCAGCCACACTTGCATGGATGCTATTGCTTAAGGATGGAAACTCTGCCCTATTCAATTAGGTCATAGCTGTACATGAGACAGAGGTTCACAAACTGTTCCTTGGGTTTATTACTCTGTGTTTCTGCAAGTGGGGATTGTGACAGAAACTGGAAGTGCCCCATGTACTCCAGCAGACTGGGCAGCACCATTAGAGAGCACAATTGCTTGTTCTCCAACAGGTCTTTATAAATGATCAGCAGGATGTGTTAAAAACATGTTAACTTGCTGAGATTCATCTCAAGTCCCTGTTAGGGCTAGTCTTTTACCAGCTGGCATGTTTTGAAGAGAATCAAATTACATGCCAAATTGTGTTTAAAATCATAGGCAGACCAATATGTTTTCTGATAGGGCTTATTTTCTTTGCTCTTACTTGCTGGAACAGGCAAACCAGTTTTAGCCCAAGTTGCAAGGTTACTGCATCAAAACTCATTTTGGGACCCTGTAGGGTCCTCATTCACTGCAAAGAGAAAAAGAGGTAAGAAGTGAGGAAACAGGAGCTCACAGGAACATCCGTGATGTCTGATGCCTTGGGCTGAGGCTTCACATCCTGCCCACTGCTGACACAGCTTTTTGATAACTGCTTATCTCAGTTAAGTCATGGACACATAAATGAAAAAACAAACAAACAAACCTCAAACCCTACCTGAAAATATTTCAGACCTTGAAGTTCTGGGATGAAGAAGCAGGAAAGGTTTTTCACAATGTATGCCACAAAAAAAAAAAAAGAGTTCTTTGCTGTTTTTGTTTTAAAGCCATCTTTGCTCAACAGTTAATCTCCTGAACAATGAGCAGCCACAAAGGCACCACTGCTATCGTCTTCTCCTCTGCCTCTTGGCCTGGCACATGAACAGCTTTTGTTGAACGAGGGCTGGGCACATGGGCTGCACAAACACAAACGCTTTTGAAAATAGGAAGTTTCCAAAATAAAATCCTAATTGTTGTTGAAAAAAGAAAAACCCTGTTAAGTTGAGGAGCAAACGTTTTCACACAATGACTGTCACAAAAATGAAAGCCTTTCAGACAAAAGTTAAGAAATATTAGGTTTTGACCAAAAATATTTTATGGGGAAAGCAAGCATTTTCTAAAAATATTCATTTAGCCAAAAGCCTGAGTTTTCAATCAAAAAATTAACAGTGAAACAGCCAGGCATAGAAAATTCACATTACACTCTAAATATTCTCCATGTGTGTCAAGAGAGCTGGAGATACAGTAAAATTACCTGTAAGATCATTAACAACAAGTTAATATTTAACACAGGGAGGCCGTTCCAGAGCTGCCATGTAAGAAAAACACCTCCCTCCCCAGCTAGCACGCACCAGCTTTCCGGTGGCGAAGCCAATGCCAGGCAGCAGGATGTTTGGACAATTTCAAGGTACTATAACTACACTGAATAGCAAACAAGTTTGGACAACGCAGACTGACTCTATACAGAGCTTTCCTCCATTCCTTCTTTTTGCCAGAAGGATGACAGCTACCCCAAGGATGTGGCGGGAGAGCTGAGTTTTGGAGCACAGTGTCACAGGGCAGGCTCCAACTGCTTCATAAACTGCATGCATGATATAAGATATCAGACATGCACACACACAGGGTAATAGTGTGATGTTGCCTAGCCATTCCCAGGCTGAGCAGCAAGCCCAGGGTCCTAGATGAGGGAGGAAAAGGAAAGCAACCTTTGCTTTCTGAACTGCAGTAAGTTTGCTCCCTTCCTCAGCTCCAGGACTGAGCCCAAGGCTCCCTCTGCTGAGCCTGCCACACAACTGATGTCTGCTGGATCCAGCATATAGACGTGGTTTCCAAAATCTTCCCATCTCCTGCACCTTCATCTCACCTCTCGGCAGGTGGCAGGCCATGGAGGAGCCTGAAGAGGACTTCTTGCCCTTCTCCATCGTTGAGGAAGAAAGAGCTGGAGGCGCAGAACAGGACAGCACCAACTTGAGGGGAAAATTTTCCTCAGAGAAATGTGTATGTGTGGATGTATGTACTATACCATGAACACTTACACATCTCCAAACTCTTACTAAAGATGATTGGTGTAGTTTCACTGAAGGATGCTAGCTCAGTCAGCCTCAGTGTCTGGGCTGAGGAACTGCCAATAACTACCCAAACACTCATCTGGTTAACTGCAGAGGTGCTATTACCAAGAGGGGGATAAAATGATCCCTCAGTTTAAAAGCAGATTTTGGAGGCCTCTGTATCAGATGCAGAACAAAACAAGTGTTGATCCATCTGGAAGCTGAAACATGGTATGAATTGGCAATGATATTTTGGACCACCTTTGTGATTTTTTCCATGTTATCCCAGGAAAATGTTGAATAAAAAATAAGAATCATTTGTGGTATAGGCAGAGACCTTTTTTCTCACTGCTACATTACTCCTCACTCAGCTACACAACTTCTTTATAACTGTACTCTCCTCATCTCAGAGCCTTATATTTCCACATATCCTCCACTTCCATCTCTCTCATATCATGGCTTTTCAAAGTGCAGTCCTTTTTCCCCACTAAAAAAAATATGTTTGCCTTCCACTTCCCAAAATACATTCTTATCTTCCCATACCCTATGAAAAAACTTGCAGTTACACCATCCCTTCCCTCTTTCCCCCTTTAACCATACCCAGGTCTTCTGCTTTCCATTTCTACCAATTAATCTAACTAATCTCTGTAAGAAAAATCTCATGCCTAGAGTTGCTAGGAAATCCACTTGAGGTATTAACACCCATATTAGATCCTTTCTCTCCTTAAGTCAAGCATTTGGTGCCCACAAGTTAAGTGGATTAATCACATGCCTTCTATAGAATACAGCACTGTACAGTAAAGATCCAAAGTGCTGTTGCCTGTAAAAGCACTGCTGCAGAATCTCAAAGTTTCTGTGACCCATAGTCATCCTTCATGCTCAGAAATGTCAACATACAATTCCAGAAGATGCTGCATTTTTTTATTATTTTATGAAGGCTATTTGAGCAGACGGCAGACTCCTGGTATTTTTTGACAAGTTTCCTGACACTTCTGTTCCTCAACTCCAGACCTTCAGAGCTCGGTGCTGTAGCAGCAGCCTGTCTTGTAAGCCAGATAGATTTCCCCCTAAAATCCATCAACACAGCTCCATAACCAGAGAGACAGATGGGGAGCAGCTTCTTTGCCCCTTCCCCGCCCCACAGCCAGGCTGAGCAAGTCCCCTCTGTCTCTAGCCCTCCCTCACTCTGTTTCCAAAACATACACTCTCTTATTTAAAAAGTCAGCTCTGGAAATTTAATAGTAAATAGTAATGTTCTGCCTATATGTTTTGCCACCACAGTAACAAGATATCAGAAAATATCACAGTGTCTGAGATATTTACACTGCCAGCAGGGCTGCAAAGTATCCCTATCTGTATCTTTAAAAAGAGGGAGCTGAGGCACAGAAGAATTACAGGCTATAGTTAGACCACCTACCGTGGCATCTGAAAGAGACTTATATTTCTGCGATGCCTAATTCGAAAGACTGAAGGAGTGTTTAGACCTCCTGTTCCCAGGGCTGCCAGACCTTGGCTCCCTGAAAGTCATTAAAAAGAAGGAGAGTTGTATTCAGCTCTGTTCTCTGGGTAACTAGCTTGAATGTTGTGTCACAACACAACACCTCACTCACCATATAAAAAAGTTGTCTCCTGCCTGAAGAGCAGGAGCTGAGCACCTCTCATTGCTCCTTTTAGCCCAGATCCCAGAGCTCATCTCCTGGGCTGCCACAGCTGTGCATGAATCCCCATAGGTAACATGTTGAGTGCCAGCAGGGCTAGATACAAAATCCCATCTACCCCCTAACTCGATCTGTCACTGCCATTGGTATTTCATTAACTTACCACCTCAGAAACTGGGTTTTGCACAACTGAATCACGTCAATCACTCTGCTCCACGCAGCCACCTCCAGCGCAGAGCAGAGCAGCTATGCAAGGCAGTTTGATTATACCTGCACTCATTCAATTACTTACTCTAGATCTTGAAAGATAGTCACCATGGGCTTCACAGCTCATTTATTAAAAGCGGCTTTGTTCCCTAACTATACTTATCAGCTGTCTTTACAAGCAGGCATAGCTGTCATTTTTGCGGGTCAATTCAAAGGGGGTAAGAACACAGACCCTGGACAAATGTCTCCATCCCAGGGCATAATATCTCTGTTCCTACTGCATTTTAATTGTTTGAGTCAGATGTGAAACAAGTTAACTTGTGCCATAGCCCTAGGATACCAGTGGGTGACTATTACCAGCTTCATTTTACAGATGGGCAAACCAAGACCCGTGAGATGAAGCCATGTGCCCAAGACAATACTCTATCAGCAAAGTCAGGATGGGGTGAATTTGTCTAAAACACTTGGGAGACTTGTCTAGAGTGCTAAAAAACTTAAGTGCTAAAAAAGTCAGGAGTTCAATATGTTTTAACCAGTCACAAAATACCGTCTTGCAGCTTTCCATGGTGCACAGCCAACGTTGGTGAGGTTACTCTGACTCACTGAGGAGAAATTCCCCAAACACCCCTTGTCTCTGTCATATTACTGTCCTTGCACTCCATCTTCCACTCATTTGTTTGCCACTTATTTCCTCTGGATTTCACCGGGGTTTTGTCCACGCAGGACACCCAGGAGACAGGCTGGTGGCCCTTGGGAGCATTGGCTGGAGCTCGCTGACACCTACTGACAGCAGCGTGGAGCGCACAGAGGCTGGGGAACGAGGGAAGGAGGCCAGACCAGGCTGCTCAGGGAGGCTCTGGAGCCTCCATCCTTGGAGATATGGAAAACATGACTGGGCACGGCCCTGGGCAGGCTGCTCGAGGTGACCCTGCTTGAGCAGGGGGGTGGACCAGATGACCTCTGGAAGTCCCTTCCAACCTCAGCCATCTGTGACTGCGAAGAAAGAAGGGAAGAAAGGAGGGAGGGAAGGAAAGAGAGCAAGGAAATGGCTGCCAAGGGACCAAACAGAGCCAAACGCTATCAATGAGACACTTCCCACCTCTGAGCTGATGAGCATCGCATATGTTCAGCCTCACAGGGTCTGAATTAAAACAGCCATGAAAGGCTGACATGCTGAGGTACACCCAGGGCCTTGCTCTTCCATAACCACAGAACTGCCACACTTGCTTTCCTCCTCCTGAAGTCCCTCGTAGGCCTCTCTGTCCCCTCCACACCACTGTCCCACCACCGGTTATTTACCCTGTGACATCCATGCCCTGCTCTCCGGCACAGCAGGCCAAAGACACTGTCCACAAGACACTGTCTGTCAGTGCATATGCGTGCCTAATTCAGTAGCTCCGTAAGACAGGAAAAGTGCTGTTATACTTTATACACAATGGCTGATACACAGATTGTTTAAGTAGCGTCTGGTGTTACAAAGACCATGTCTTTAAATTAGCACCCAGGAGCCCTTTTCTCCTTGACTTCCAATGTTTTGGTAGCCCAGCTGTTTGGTGTCTTGGGAGCAATCTATGTCAATCATAAGCACCAAAGACAAATCATTTTTAATTGAACCCTTCCAGTAAGATTATCCATCATTCCCATCTACAGAGACTTGTACCTAACAGACCACGTGCATCTACACTGACTTCAGGCGCATTGCTTTACGAAAAAATATACCATCCAGTGTAAGTAGAAAGGTAGGATTTCACTTTAAATGAGCAGAACGCTCAGGTATAAGCACTACAACCCAGAGGCAACTCTCACGAAAGGTAACTCCTTTCATCCCAAGAGACAGCTGTGTACCAGTCTGTGCCATACCCAGACATGCTTTTCCTAGCAAGCCAGCACCCTGCACGCATGAGGACAGCCTTCCGGCTCCTACAGCGTTAACTCGGGTTTCACAATATCTGGCTTTTTTCTTATCGCCTCACTACTGATACCCTGTGCCTGCTTTAGCTTTAAAAGATAGGAAGAGAGCTTTTAGCACTCTCAGGGTTGCAGCAGAAGCCTGAGCCAGGCATTTAGACTGTGCTGGGAGAAAGGGGGTGGGGGGGGGGGAAGGATAAATGATAAATGGAGACTTATGTTTTAATCCTTTCTAGGCCAAATTCACAGCTTAGGAGAGGACTAAACACTTTAAAAGAATAAAGTCTGCAGTGTTAAATTGACAGTCTTCTGCAGCAAAAAAAAACCAATCACCAAATCCACCTCATTTCATGAAAGATCCCATTAAGGATACTTCCTTCCTTTCCTCTTCCCTGAAGAGCTCACATGAGAAATGACACACAGGAGAAAGTAAAGGAAAAAAGGTTAGATGGTATCAATAACAGAGGAGACATCTGTCTCAATTTTCATTTCCTGAGAATTTTAAAATACTCACAACTTCACTGCTACAAAGCACCAGCTAGCACAAACCAGCACAGCACCACTGATTTCAGTGAAACTTTGGTTCATTTGCAAACTAAGGCTGAGGACGCTGGTAGCAGCAGATGTTTTTCTGAATGATGCTGGTTTGGAAGAAGAGAAATAGCATCGTCATAACGAAACACATGCTGAATTTCACCAGAATACGTAGGCCCTGGAGGAAGAGGGCCTGGCTTGCTGACGTGAGGCAAGTAATTCATTTCATGGCCCCAGCACAAGGTTGCTAGCAGCAGGCTAGGGTGTTACAGATTGCTCCACTGCTTTTAAAGCCAGTACGCACAGACAGCGGCCATGTGGCTAACGTGCCATTTCTATTTCAAAGGTGGTAACCCTAAACCAACATTAACTATAACCATAACTACATATAATGCATTTTAATCTGCTACAAGAATGGTCCCTCAGCACCAACATACTTGCATGCCCAGCCATTTCTCAGCATAAGTAATACCTCGCTTGGGCTTCATTACTCCTCCTATGAACTTCACATCTAATAAGCATTAAAATCCAGTTAAAAAATAGAAAACCTGCTCCTGCAACAACAGTTTTGCCCTCTGTAGCGATTCCTCGTGACTCTTGGCTCCCCTTCCCAACTACGAAGCTGGGGAGGCGAAGAGGCAAGAGATGTCAAATCTTACCCTCAGATATTGATGTTAGCAGGCGTTGTGTATGAGGACAGAAGTGAGCCTGGTGTCTTTCTGTTCAGAGTATTCAAGGTGACTGTTGAAACAGGCGTGCCTCTTGGTTCACCTGCTGCTCAGCTGCAATAAGCCCAGTTGTGAGTTTTTTGTCTTGTTTATGGAAGCTCAAATAGGGTTGGGCTATACTGAAACAAGCAGGCAAATGAGAGCAGATTCTGAGCCTCTTTTATGAAAGCAAATCCATAAACCCCTCTAAAAATAGAGAAATGTGGTGTAAGAAGCCAGCCCTAGAGATGCTACTAGAAAAGAGGAGAAAAGGTTGGTCAAAGCTGTTGGATTTCACTCTGTCTTGAATGAACTTTTCCTGAAACTCTTCATCTGCTGCACTTTTCCTATAATCACAAGGCCAATTTCTGCTCTCCAATACAACAGAGTCGGTCCAAAGTTACTCTACTTATTTCAGCGTGGTTACTCCAGACTTAAACTTAGTACAGAATTTAGCCCTGTTTAATGCATCACCACCTCCCCAGATTGCCAGCTGTCACCCAGCATAGCACATTTGTTTAATCTACAACTGCTGTTGTCTTGACATTCCTCCACTAAAAATCCTCTGCAACTGAGGTCTCATTACAGCACTGCAGGCATCTCTGGCCCTCGGTGCCCAGCAGACACAGGTCATCAGCAGTGGCCTGGAGATTTTTAGCAGAAGGGATGGGTGTATTTGTGTGAAACAAGGAAGATAAATTAGACAGCAAGGCCTCTCGAAGAACCACCACCTTCTACATCCAGTCACTGAGAAGTCCTAAATAGGCACTGTGGACAAAAAATGGGATTCAGGGAAGCCTGGTTGAGGTCGACACTGTCATTGCCCAGAAGATGTGCTGACATCAATGGCTATTCAGGCTCCTGCCTCTGCATTGATAGTCTTCAGTGCACCACCCACTTGAGGGAAGAAGGCAAGTTCCTCCAACAGTGACAAAAAGCTCAGTTAAGCTGTTATCATTCTTTGGTTTACTAGCTGGGGCTTCAAATTCAGACATCTAATTTAGGTATTAGAATGGGAAGAGGTGTGAATTAACCCCAGTGTGAAAATCCCACTGCCTAGTGGCTCTCCCTTCTCTTTCCAGAGCATTGAGAAACCAGCCAGAGAGGCTGGGACAACCATCTGCAGCTTCCTCCTGACATGGAGAGCCCGGGGCCACAGGAGGGCAGCATTGATTTTCTTTACAAAGCGTCGTACGTGGGATTCATTCTTCATGAAGGGAGCATTTCTAAACAGTAATCATGTAAAACTATTGTGGATTGTTGTCTTGGTGAAAGTGTGAAAAATTACAAGGTAGCATCACAAAGAAAATATAAGTGCAGCCTTGGCAGATTTCTGGTGCACAGAGGCAGCATCTCTCTCCTCGTTTACAAACCACCCCAGTCAAATTCACCATGGTGCAGCCTTCTCAGTCAGAAGGCTGGGACAAGGAACAGGTCCCTTTCAACACCAGTGTCCCAAAAGGACACTGACTATAGACAGTAAATAACAATAACCACCTACAGCTGCTGTCTTCTGTGTCTCTCTGGAGTACATCTCTCTCCCATGCAGTTTTATGCCTATGAGAATGTTGTTTACCATGACTGTGAGAGACAGGGGAGAGGTAGAAGACCCTCTGACGTGCATCCCTCTCCGTCCTCCCCCAAGGCAAGCTAAGAGCTGCCAGGGCACTACTAGAGCTGCTTCTAAGAGCTGCACACTTCTGTGAGCTCTCCCAGCTCCTAGCAGCCTTCAGAAAGCAGCTCAAGGAGTAAAACCTGAACCCATCCTGGGAAGGATTAATGAACTGGGTGCTGAGCTGATGCTCCAGAGAGGAATTTACATCCAGACACAAGTGCCTCCCCATCAAATGCACCTCAGGTGCTCTGTGAGCAGAAGAGGTCATCCTGGTTATCACCACCTCCCAAAGCCTCACTGCCCCCCAGCTTGGCATAGAGTCAGAGCCCGAGTCCCTGTGGCCCTCGCCAGCTTCCGGCGCTGGCGGGGTCCCCCTTCTCCCTTTGACACCAGGATTTTGCATGCAGCCACTGCTTCACCCAGGGAAGACAAAGGGCCTGAGTCCAGCAGCGCCGCTGTTGATACTTCAAAGGGGTGACTCCATTTAGGGTCTTCTCAGTGAGATAGGATTGAGCTAAGGGCTGGAGTGCTTCACAAATAACCTCAGAGTTTATTGCACAGTGGGGGGAAAGAAATTACCATATCTGTTCAAGTAAGAAAATCTGGTGTCCCTAGTGAGGGACAGATGATGGCATACATAATAACCTCACGCTCATTTTTAAGAGCAAATTCAGAGGTGAGGGGAAACAACAGCCAGTATGTGGCAAAATCTGGTGTCCCAAATGGAACTTGTCCATCCTTTGTTATATTTTTGTTTGAAATCAGTTCCCCCCCCCTTTTTTTTTTTACAATGGTAAAGCTAAGCCAGAAAATGAGTTGTCTTTCTGTCATTATGTTCCAGCCATTTATTCTCTCAGAAATATATTTCACAACTGAAGTACTATTCAATCCACCAGCCGAGTGTCCGGCAGACGTCAAAAGTAAGTTCAGTTTCCAAACATAGCGCACAGCTTTCTGATAAAGAAGTTACTTGTTTTGTTGTTAGTCAAAATTTATTACTACAGCGTTTATAAGCCGTTCATAAAAGACTGATGGATAAACGTGACACGCGTATCAGCAGAATTTATCACGGGTGCTGTGAGAACATCAGTCAAGGGTGTCTTCTGAGTTGTTGTAAGCAACCCTTTGACCTTTTAGGCTCTGTAAGAATTGAGTCATCAGTTATTAACCCTGTAATAAGTTATTTATATAAGTAACTTGAAGATAAAGCCTGACCTTGCCTCCTTTGCGTAACTCAAGCAGACAATTCCAAAGTAGGAAATGGTCTTCCTACTAAAATCAGCGGGAGTCTTTTTATTGATTTTAATGTGACTGCCATCAGGATGAAAGCAAGCATGCCAGTAGAACTTCTTGGGTGTATTTTGCTTGCTAGAGCTATTTGATTACATCTTTTGGAGGGAACAGATGGACCTGATTTTCCAGCCATCGTTGTCAGCCAGGCTTGACCAGAGGAGTGTGAACAAGGATAATTAGAGCATACAGAACTCCTACGCCATATGCTAGATTTGCTCAACGAACTCCATCACAGCACAGGCAAGTGTCTACATGTCTAAAAAGGAAGCATGTGAGCGAAGTAAGATGAGAAGGTCATGGGGCCTGATGTGGGTTCAAGCTGTGTAGGGAAGCCCCTGGCCCTCCTTCACCAAAGCAGAGACAAGCCACTGACCATAATAAGTCAAGGATTTTACAAAAAATATCTGAAAATAGCCAATGCATTAAATGTGAACATGTGAAAATGCTTATGGGAGTGTTTTATGAAGAATCTTTCCGGTTTAGATTTTCTGACTGGGAAAATTCGTGAGGTCAATGTTAGTAATTACTCAAAAGAGTAAAATGTCCTATTTCTTCATTTGCCTAGGGCAAGTGAGAAGCATACTTTCTATGTTGACCAGGTTGATAAGGGCTCAATTCACAGCTCTACCAACATCTAGTATTTCACTTCCTTTTGCTTCTATTTCCCCAAGCATAAGATAGAGCTCATCAGAATTTGGCCCAGATGTCAGAAATATAGTTAATTTATTACATTACATTTATTAATTTATTAAATTAATTTAATATATCGCTGTCTTCAGTATAGCAAGCCTATGTTGGAAGCAAAACTACTATCTCATTTTCAGGAGACACTTCAGCACCGAAGGGACTAATTACCTTCATTGCCTGCCCATGAGGCTTGGTCTCCTGAATGCCTAGTTCGTTTTTGACTCACTGGGTAAAAGCTCATGAAAAAATCTTAGCTGGGTGAAAGATGCTGAGGACTAAGGGTTACTGTTTAGCAGTATGTGGCAGGATACTTTTGTGGCTACAGTGGGTCTGTGTGTTGTAAGAGACAGCTCTGTAGTAAGATTCTTTGGTTAAATATCTGTCCTTCTTGGGCACCCACCTTGGGCACCCACCCACGGCTCTGAATCGGGCAGACCTCTGTTGTGCTGTGCCAATCTGTAGCACGCATTCAGGGTTAGACACAACTCTGATCTGACTAACAGGAGTGTGCAGCCAGGGCATGTGCCACAGCCTAGAATCATAGAATTACAGAATAGATTGGGTTGGAAGGGACCTTTAAAGGTCATCTAGTCCAACCACCCTGCAAGGAGCAGGGACACCTCCAACTAGATAGGGTTGCTCTGAGCCTTATGCAGCCTGACCTTGAATATTCCCAGGGGTGGGGCAAAGACCACCAGCAGCTAAAGACCACCTCCTCTTCACCCACCCCATATCCTTGTAAAACTGGGCTTGCTTTTAGGAGGAGTATTACATTTTACAGTGTTGCTATATAGCCAGTTCACATTTCTGCAGCCCAGCCGAGTGACGCTGCTATAAAGCTGGGTTAATTCTGTGGGAAACCAATCCTCCCTATTGATAAGCATGTTAAACTTATTATGAGGATACTTCTTCTAAGAAGAGCCTTGGAAGCCTGCAGTGGCCCACTCTTCTTACACAAATGTAGGCAGATCAAAGCAATTCATAGGTTTGGGGTTTAGTGGGGGTTGTTTTGTTTTGTTTGATTTGGTTTGGCTTAAGGCAAGCTCACATCACCAGTTCTGGCCCCCACAAGGCCCCCAGACTAAGCACTGATTCTTTGACTCACTGTATCTACCATAGATCATTTCAGTCATCTTTTTCACTAATTCAAAGAAAAAAAAATTATTGCTCTGCAACAGAAAAGTGAAACCTCTTGTTTTGCTCTGCTGAGTAGAAGGTAGATACCCAAACAATCAAAAAAAGATCTCCCATCCAGTCTCAGGGAAAAAAAAATAATGTTCAAATTCAGGAGTGTGTATCAGATTAAAATAACAAATTTTGACTCTGTTTTCCCTCACACTGGATTATCCATGCTTCCTGTGCTTGCCATAGCATCCTTTACAGCGCGCCCCCTTGTTTAAGGATTCCCTGACTAGCATTGCCAGAAATCCTTTCTGTCCTTATCCTGCTGACCTGACTTTGACATCACTGCACGATTGGAAACTGTCACTGAGAAAGAGGCACAGGATCAGTGTCTCCAGGGAAATTAGTTCCTTTTTAAAGCACGTACAGATCTTACCGCTGCTTCTGAATGAATGCTTCAGCATCAGTCCTCCCCATGTTTCAAATATATCCATTAATTTAAGAACGTAGGAGATGTAGTGTCCACAGACACAGAAATCTGACTCATCCCAGGTGCACTCTGGGCATGCAGATCAGATGAAATGTCAGCTATTAGAATGTGTAATACAGTGTATTAACTTCAAGGACCAGTGAATGCTGGTTTGCATGCTATACTTGGGGAGGAGGCAAAGAAAACGAGTTCATACTAAGTCTTGATTAAACACAAACCTAGACTTTCCCCTACTTTTCTGAACACAAATAAGAGTGAATCATATTTTCTCCAGGCAACTTTCTATTTTCCACACCAAGCAGAGATAAGATGTCTGCAGAGCTTGTTATCCCAGAATTTCACTTTCTCTTCATTGGTCTGTGCTCAGGGGCCTTGGAGGGGTCTGAGAACAGCTAAGCCTGGCTTTGGCTTTAGCACAGCTGCACACATTTCTCACTACTCTCTGAATCACTGTTGGAATTTAAGCAGGTGAAAACAACAAAGAAAACAAACAAACAAACAAAAAAAAAAACAAACCCTAAATAAATAAATAAATAAAAAACCAAAACCAAAAAACCTGCCCTTGATGGGGCCCTTTAGGGGCACAATTCACACCAGACCTAAAAGCCCTGATGGATCCTGTCTGAGGTATACCAAGTCACTCATCCATCCCTCAGACAAAATCCGACTGAAATGCAGCTTTGACAGAGAACATAGAGTCATTCACGCACTGGACTGAATTCTCAAATCCCCGAGACAAGCTCAGCCCTAGGACAGCCAGTGGAGACATGTTTAAGTGATACCAGGTTGGACTTGGCCATGTGGCTTCACTGGAGTCACTCTGAATTTATTCCAGTGCTCTTGAGCAGAATTTGACCCAGAGAGGTTAAATGACATATCCCAAATCGCACATCTGCGGCATCAACTGAGGCAGGAATTTAAGACTGACTTTTTCTTGTGCAACCCTAGTGCTGCCTTCAGCCCTGTGGGCTAGTGACCCCTATGTACTGCACCCCAGAGCTTGGTCCCACTGAACAAAATGGAAAGGATGGATCAGAGTTTGGGTCCATGCATAAATCACAACTGCTTTCCCACTGCCTGACCCTACAAACACAGACTCCATATGCACCACGTGGAGCGGAGGCATAACGGTCCCAATAAACAGAAGGCACAATGTGCCATATGTTTTGATTCACATCAATTGCCTCAGCTCTCTCCCCCTCTGCCCCCAAGCAAATTTTCTAGCACTGAGTGCAGAGAGTGCCTTTCTGTCCTCAGTCAGGTGTCATCTGGGGGACCTGATGTCTCTGTCCTGCTTTGTCACTGCATTCATTGACAGGAATAAAAGATTTTTAATACCAGGATTGTGATTAACAGGATTCTGACAAGTGTCAAAAAAAATAAATCTGAGATTTACTTCCAGCTTTGGTCATACAAATGCACAATTCAAAACAGATCAAAGCTGAGCAAAAATTTCTTTGCCCTGTGAAAGCCGTTCCAAAACAATCAACAGCAACTGTGTCTCTGGCAACCATTGACATTAGATTTGGGATAACCTGGGTCACTCAGGACAAACTTGAGAAAACACTTAGCTCTTGTCAGAGAAACAAGTCTCCAAATAATATGAACAACCAACATTTCAGGCCCTCTGGAAATGCTGAATGAGATGCACATCCTCACACCTCTTCCTGTCTATCAATACTGAAATGATGTACCTGGATTTTATATAGGCTTGATTAATTCAGCAGCCGTTAGAGTAGATAATGCAAGCTAAGCTCATGAGAAACTAATATCACTACGTATTTCAAACCTTGATCCTTATGTCTGTGTGGCAAGAAAGAGAAAGTGAATTCCCAAAACAGCTGTCAGGCTTTTATGCCTTCTTCCGAAACATTGAGCATTTACCACTGCTAAAGGCTGCATCTCTGAACTAGAGGAACAATCGTGAGAGTCAGTCCAGCAGTTTCCATGTCCCTGTGCAACACACTACCAACACAGGTGTCAGGTAAACTTCCTTCACCCTCCTTCACTGTCAGTGAAACCAAGTTTGAAAGGAGGTCAAAAATAAGATTATATTTCCCTGACACTGACAATCACAAGGAGGAAAACAGTAAAAAAAGAAACTTGCTGGGAAAAATCAGCAAAGTTTGAAACACAGAGCATGAAATATCTGAAACGAAGCTGGTGTAAGGTCAAGCTGCCATTACCACTGCCATTCTCTAACTGGGCAGGGATATATTGTAGCTGTATTTGGAAAGTCACACTCCCACCCCAGACTTTATAAAATTATTGACTTGGTTAAAAACTTACCTTTCACTGAATCCCAGTACAATACCTCCTTCAAGAACTCTCCCAGCTTCTAAATGTTCTAAAGTCAGATGATTTTCTGGGAGTGATGTGGCTTATTGATTTAGGACAGTTTAGATCTGTTTAGCACTTTTCTGAACACTTGTCCAACCTCCCCTCAAATTTGCATGAAATTCTGCACCCAAAACATCCTTTAGCATGGAGCCCCATAGAGCTACACCCACACTTTGAGGAAACAGCCCGTTCTGCGTGTTCTGAATCAGGTTCCTTCACTTGATGCCCCCTTCCAATTTCTTTTATTGGAAGAAGAACAAACATTCCCTATTCACACTTTCCATGTCATTCACTCTATCAAATCTGCCCACACCTTACCCATTTCCATCCAGGCAAACCAGTCCTAGTGAACCATTCTTTGTATAGAAGCTTTGAACCATTTTTTGTGTAGAAGCTATTGTATATTTCTGATTTGATTCTTGGACTACCTGCTCCACTGCATGTAATGTAGCTTAAAAACATAACATATAGGAAATGAAACTATACCGTGGTAATTACTCTGAAAGAATCTCTGTTTATTTCAGTGTTCTTCATTGAAAGTAGCTTTCAATCAGCAACTGCACTTCTCCTCCATTGTCCTAAATATATCTAATAAAAAGTTATAAAAATATACTTGGGTTTCTCCACTGAAAAAGGAGGGGGAAAAAAGGAAAATATCCAGCCTTTGAGTCAGCCTGTATTGATTCAGCTTCCCTGTTCACCTAATGAGAAACTGCAAAATAGCAGAAATCCATGCACCAAACAATTTCCTTGGTTAGCTCACAGGCAGAAAGTTTGTCAGGACTAAAATGATACATTCCTTCCTTAAACTTACAGTGTACTATAATTTGTGGAGTCATTGTATGTCTGTGGGACAAATTCTTGTGAGAGTATGCTCACTGAGATTTGGGGAGTGTTGTTATTGCTCTGCCTTGCTTAACAAAGTGTACGTGGGAGAAAGCATAAGGGAATGCTGTCAGTGCCATTCCTCATCAGATAAATAATAAAAAAAAAGGTGTCTGATGCTAAATGCGGGGAATAGACAGTCTGATTTCTCTTTTTTCCTTAACGAGTTTCAATATCTACATGGGAATTAAAAAAAAAAAAAACACAAATTCTCAGAGGAAACTAATTGAATATTCTCTCCATCTCCTTCTCCTTATTCATTCCCTCCCTTTCTTTCGATCGGCAGGGTCCCATGGCGACCATCGTGGAAGAAAAGCATCCTCGCTAGCAGCCGCGCCTCGCCATGGCAACCGGGACGTCAGCGCCGGCAGCCAAACCCCGCAGCAGGCCGAGGGGCGGCACTGCTCCCGGGGCTGCCCCCCTCTTCCCCCCGCCCCCAGCCCCCTGGGGCCTTCCAGCGGGCCGGGGGGTGACGAGAGGGGAGTCCGGTCGCGGCGGGGGCGGGGGACAGCTCGGTGCCCGCCCCGTCAGGGCTCCGGGGCGCGGGCGGACGTCGCGCCGCTGTCCGTGGTGCTGAGGGGCCCAGCCCCGACGGGGCGGGGCCCC
>JAAGAY010135869.1:0-20919 GCA_011801015.1 Ardeotis arabs
TAAAACCAGAGACAAAGCAGCAAGGGAAATGGAAACAAAACCTATTGTCCATCTTCTCTTCCATATTCCAAGCTTCACCCGAGACGATGAAAGCCTCTCGCCATTTTGACAAGGGCTCTCAAGTCACCACATCAATAAGCCATTTGTATCTTTAATATCTATCTAAGTGTCTAATTGGTGTTACTGGGAGCGTGGTGGAACCCTGGCCCAGGTTGCCCAGAGAGGTGGTGGATGCCCCATCCCTGGAAACATTCCAGGCCAGGTTGGATGAGGCTCTGAGCAACCTGATCTGGTTGGAGATGTCCCTGCTCCTGGCAGGGGGGTTGGACTGGGTGGGCTTTGAAGGTCCCTTCCCACCCAAACCATTTGGTGATTCTATGTTTTTAATTTAATATACTACAGGTGCTGTATTCAATGGACTTAACTTTGGCCAAAAAAAAAAGGTTACCAACGAAAAGCTGAAATTCCCTTAGGACATAGGGAGTAACTTTCCAAAGCACTCCTCATTAAACGTATGCATCCTGTGTCCACAGGATTTTATAGGATGCACAACTCCCACTCGTTGCTTTGAACTTAAAATTGGGCTTGAACCAGATTCTCTCATTTCAAACCTTTGATTTTTGCAAGGCTCAGAACGGAAGCATTCAGATTCAAACCCCAACCCCTACGGTTAAGCTGCCTCTCCAATTTCTGACTGGATGCAAGAACAAGATTCGAGGTTCTCCTGTCCCAGATCTGCCCACCTTGTCAGCTTCTCCACTTAAAAACCAAACAACACAACACAACACCCACCACAATCATAGAATCATAGAATGGTTTGGGTTGGAAGGGACCTTCAAAGGTCATCTAGTCCAACACCCCTGCAAGAAGCAGGGACATCTCCAACCAGATCAGGTTGCTCAGAGCCTCATCCAACCTGGCCTGGAATGTTTCCAGGGATGGGGCATCCACCACCTCTCTGGGCAACCTGGGACAGTGATCTACAACTCTCATTGTGAAAAGTTTTTTCCTAATATCCAATCTAAATCCACCCCCCTCTATTTTAAAACCATTATCCCTCATCCTATCACAATCAAGGCAGCAGCAACTGAAGAGGCTACGGGCACATGGTGCACACAGATCCTTCTGTACCAGCCCCATACCTTCACAGGGATGCTGTAGAGCAAAGAGAAAGCTCAAAACTTGGAGCGACTGGACAAAAACAAAGAGATCAGACCTAGCCGCTGCTACCCAACTCCTGTCCCGCCATCCCCGGTATAGCAACAAACGGATCACGTTCCAGCCCGTGCTCCTTCCTGGTGGTGTTTTGCATGAATGACTCATCCCTACAAATGATAATGGAGCTAATTGCTCCACGAGCGCTCTGCGGCATGTCACAACAGTAGGTAAGGACGTGAAAAACCACCCACTGGTTCAAACCAACCATTTTGCACTCTTCAATTGGACGAAATCCCAAATCCCCGCTGCCGCTTGCAGCGGGAAGGTCTCCTCAGCCGAGTCCTGACAGCATGTTCCACGCTTTGATACGGCGCAGGATCTGCTTTGCCTGAGCCTGTGGGGCTTAAAAGGAGGAGAGACCTACCTCAAAGTCCTTCAGGGGGGTGGAGGCTCTCAAGCGTTCCCTTCACCGGAGCTGTACGGCACCAGCAGAAGAGGGTAACGGGGAGGGCCAGGCAACATTGATTTGAAAAGCAATTTAAAAATCTTCACAATTTACAGTTCTCCCCCTCTCTGCCCGTTATCTCGCATATTCCATTGTAAGGTTAATTGCCTGCCAAATGGCCACTGCGGAGACCCAGGGAGCAGAAATAATTTACCGAGAAACTGATGTTCGTGCTCCTCAGCTGTCACCAGGGTCCTCTGCATTTCTAAAAAGCATTCTTAGAACACAATAGCCAGCCTTCAGCTGCAAGAAAACAAACATGCCAGTCGCTGCCGATACGCCAAGCCAAGCTTTTTGAGGATGTAAGCAAGCAAAGACCTCACGCTCCGAGGCAGGCAGAGGGTTTGGCGGGACACCAACTTCAGCTTCCCAAAGCCATGGGGTCTGCAAACACAGCCCCCTTCCACGGCCCGCAGGGTCCTCCTGCATTTGGGGAAACCAGAGGGGTGGGCACCCTTGAAGAGCAAGGGGCTCAACCGCAGAATGTCATCGCTCTGAGATGGCACCTTCCCTGCTGGGGACAAGGAACGCGAGACCACGGATCTGACCTAATGCAGACATTCACACTCGGGCACAGTGACAGCCTCCAAGTTTTACATGGATATCTACAGCAAACAGGTAGACATTACTCCATATTCTTCTCTGGAAAGACCAAAAAACTAAGTCAAAATTGAGTCTTGCCCTCCGGTCTGCATCCTTCTCTGAAAATAAAATGAGTTTTTCTGCTCTCGACAGGACGCAGTCTGAAGGAAACCAGCTCTGATGTCCACAGCCCTTCTACTGCACTTATCCCTGCCCTCTCCACGGCCAGGCAGCACCTCATAGCCAGGAATCTCTGTCCTCCACCTTCCAACCACGCTGACAAACTGAGGAGCACGTAGATACAGCTAGAACTTCACAACCCTCGTAAGTGGGCTGATAGGAAGTTCAAGGACAACTAACAGAAAGAGAATACCCACTCATAACCTAGGAGAGCAGGCTAATAAGTAATCAGAGATGCTAATAGAGGTATCAGACCACCATCAACCAACAAACCAGGAAAAGCGTTATTATTTGCTGCTTAAAGCAGAAAACACACAAGAAATTCTTGGAAAGATGAGCTCTGAGTAAAGGTTTTCCAAAACCACTTGCTACTCCTCTTTTAATAACAGAGTATGATTTGACTGACAAAGAAATAATGAAGGTGCTGTCAAGGAGGCTACTTAAGTTGATTGATCATCTGTTCAAAGGCAATCCACCCCCCGCTGCCACGCGGAAAGCTCAGACGCACAGAAAGTAGCAGTCACAAAGTCAAAGTCCCACTGATTGCCTTCATTAACGCTTCGGGTAAGCATTATCCTCAGCAGATGTGGTTGGATCTCTCGATGAGAAAATACAGATAAAAACCTCCCTTGGTACAAAAGCCTTCTCACCATCCATCTCCTCTGGGACCTCTTGGAGACTATGTCTCCTCCCAGGTGGATCTGAGCAAGTCTTTTCTCCAGGGAAGCGGAAAAGCTGGCAATGAGAACAGCCAGCAGGCCCGAGAAGCTGGACTCTACCAGGTGTCCATCACTCCAAACTCTTCTGCCGCAGTGTCTTCTCCCAGGTCGCAGCACGAGGGAAAAAACACTGTTTTTCGTCTCCGCTGCGCTGGCAGAGGTGGCACACACAAATTCCCCACGCTGTCATCAATCTGACCTGCAGTACATTTCCTGCCACCGCCACGCCGACCTCCTTCCTTGTCACCTCATCAGCTACACGGTGGCCTGCGAAAACCACGCGGGAGTAGGGGCACAGAGGTTCCCGGCCGGCGGCGGCCGTGGATAAATGGCTATGACATTCCCCACGGCAGGAGCGGAGGGTTCCAGCAGACACGCACGAACATCCCTCAGATGCTGCGCGAGCTGAAATGATTCATCAGCCTGGCTGGGCAGGTCATCAAGGCAGGACACCTTGCCCTGTGACGGAGACAAAGAGCCCGTGAGATGAGGCTTAATTTGCTCATGGAAGAAGCGTTACCTTCCAAACAAGGGAGTTATTTCCAACAGCCACTGCTACGGAAAAAATAAATAAATCCAAAAGCGAGCATGAAAACAAGAGTTGGCTCTTTCTTACCCAAAAGGGTAAGAGCATAAGATCCTGATGGACCAAGCTAGAGATGCCGCCGCTGGGCCCACACTTGACATCCCAAACTCACGGAGCCGGCATGGTGATGAGCGCCAGAGGAGAAACGTCCCCTTCCAAGACGTGGGCATGGCAACAACACTCCTACACGAAAATGCCCTCACCATAAGCTGCTGACAAGGGGTAGCATTAGCCATTTCGCAAGAGTCATGAAGCAAGACCTGAAAAAGCAACCGCCATCTGTTGTACCTCCAACTTCTACGGTGTTTACGGCTATTTTTACTTTACCTTAAATATATACAAATACACAAACTCTCTCTCCTTTTCTCATGGAAACGACTCAGCGATGCACAAACATGCCCACGGCAACGGCGATCGCACTCACTCGCACGGTTGACATCCCACCCCTCAAACAATCGGCGAAGGGACACCAGCTGCACGGGCGTCGCGGCTTCTCCCCGTCAGATGAGTCAGAGGAGCCCATCTGCTTAATAAACTATTTATGCTCCAGCACTTCTCACATACGGTTGTGTCTTACTCTATAATATCTTTAGCATTTCAAGGAGGGACAGGGCGCAGGTATTTTGCTGTTTATTGCCGTAGCCGTGTGCCGGTTGCCTGGGAAACGGCCGGAGCAGGGAATGACATCGGCTACGTTGGCCGGAGTTTGCAACAGAGAAAAAAAAAAAAAAAAAAATCCCCTCCTCTCTCTATTTAATACACCAGACTATTAAAAGGCCATCGCGTGCACGAAGACAGCGTGAGATTACAGACGCCGCATTGCCCGTTGCTCTTGAGCGTTGGGTTGACTCCACACATTGCCCCCATCGGCACTCTCCTCCCCCCGACACGGTACGTCTGGCCAAAAAGAATAAAAGCTGTAGCCCTTACGTAGAATTTTATGCCAAAACTCAACTCACAGAGCAAACAAGTCCTCTCTTGCGCTCCCACCTGACTGCTGCCTTGCCGGGCATCTTCACGATTGCTTTTGACTTAACAGAGGTGATTAATAACAATAAACGCCAGCGATCTTTTTGGTTATTGCCTTTTTCTATTTTTAAGAGAAATCAGAGCAAAACACGGTGACGGATGGCAGATATTAAAACCCAGAGGTGAAGAACAGAGGCATCAGCAATGAAATTCAGGAGATGTGTCGGAGCCGCTATCCTCCGGAGAGCCGACAAGTTTGAGGCGCTGCGTGAGGACCGAGGAATCCTGTTCCATACCAAATTCAAAACAGGTGAGGAGGAACTCCAAACAGGCTCTTTACCTAAGAACCATGCCTTCCTTGGGCCGTTTTACTGAAATTTTCCTCTGTTAAAGCAAACAAGAACATTCACTGAAGCTCAGCGATCGTTTTCCCCCGATATTTAGAAGCTTTGCAGTGCAACCCAACGCACACCTCCCAACATCCGGCTTACCCAGCTCCTCAAAACGCTGGGATTCCGTAACGCCCCAAATCGGATTGCAGTCATTTACCGAGGGATGGTGGAGAAAAGGGGAAAATAAGGAAAGAAAAGCATATCAGTCACCTCTGAGTGGAAAATGGGAGAAGATACTGAAACCTGGCGGGTTCTTCCTTATCTTATTTATCCCACGCTGGTAGCAAACTGTTTTTCAAAGGAAAAAGTAGTTGGAATCTGAACAAAAAGCAGCGTCTCAGTAGGTCGTGGCAAAAATTGCTCGACTGCTAAAACCAGAGCAAAACACCCGCTCTGTGCTCACGTTACACATCTAAGAAAAAAGGAAACAACAACATTACGACCACACGTCTACCACAAAGCCTACCAAAGCCGTATCTGGACTTCATGGAGGAGCCCAGCTCTACCAACCAGCAGTCCAGCAGCAGGAATGGAAGGCAACACCAACGCAGAAGAGATGTTTCTCTCTAATGCATGTTAATAATGGTTTAAAATGTAATTAACTTGTGTCAACGGGCTACTACTAATTTAAGCGTGGAATAAACAGTAAACCACAACAGGAATTGTCGTTCTGCTGTAGATAACCTCCGTGGAAAAGCTTTCAGAAGTTATGTGAAAGGAAAAAAACTATCATCAAACGCGTTGAAAAACCAGCTCTTCATGCGATTACTCTAACGCTAGACATCTGCTTCTCCAACGCTCTAGGTACTCACACAGGAGCTCAGCATCACCCGAGCCACCTCGCTCGTTTTCAGATCTCCTCTAGCACCTTCTCTTTAATTCACTCCATCAGATCACCGGACAGAGAGCTTCACCTGCCCTCCCCACGGACAAACACAGCCTTCACAAGCTTTACGTAGAGTACCCAGTACTTTGAACACTTTTCTTCTTCCTTGAATTTTACACAATACAACACTCCGTGAGGATTTTACTCGGCGCTTTTTCCAGGGGCTCGTGAAGGAGCCATCAACCACCTCTTCTTTTCGAGGTGGTGCCAGGCAATTATCCTTGTATATTGTACATCTCTTATGTATTTTACGTTTTTTCAGGGTAAATCATTCCCATAAACTACCAGACATTACTCCTGGAGTGCTATCCTCAGAAGGAACCTTCAGCCTTGTTTTGCATTTGGGTGCTCACACCATGGGCAGCTCTCTCCTCCCTCCATTCTCATTCACCTTGTGTAGGACAAGCCCTCCCGTTCCCCGTACCCAAAACACCACGGCCTAGACACAATGGTTCACATCGCACAAAACTCCACTCCCTGTTCAGAAGGTCTCATGTTCAGGCCATCAAAATGATGTTTCCTTCCTGCTCCTTCACGTTTTGAGAGAACATCTACCGGTGGGTTTTGATTCAATGAAAAAACAAACTAGGGACCGGTTCATGAAAACCATGGAATAACCCTGGGCAGTTCAGTAAATTTAAATGCTCCAGATTCCATCAGAATGAATCCTGTAAGAGCAATACCGCAGTAATACATAAATTTTCTTTAAAATACTTGTAATTTGCCAGGTTTCTTCCAAAATTTCCGTACCGCTGTTGGAAGCAACGGCAACACGAAGGACTATGACTTGCAAGAGGTGTATGCTGGAGAAGGTGACTCAAAGACCACGTATCATGTTGTTTCCTAGGGCATCTGGGAGTTTTTACCTGTTTTCAGCCACTGTTTCATTGTAATGCCCAACTCTTAGCCAGCCAGAGGAAGAAAACACTTCAGGTGTCATCAGAAGGCTTTCTATTATTTTATCTCAGTCATGATCCAAAATGAAATCTAAAATGGGAGTATCCATTTGCTCTTTGAAAAAAAGGAAAAAAAAAATCCCACTGGGGGAAAACTCGCCTAAATACCATTGGTTTTGGTTCACAAGCGTCAATCCCAGGCTTTGATGCACCCTGCACTCAGTGACAAGGTATCTTAGCGAGGGAGCGAAGAGATCAAGTGATCGATACTGCACAAACAACAGAAAATTATTACCTTTTATGTTCTCATGCTTTGAGAAGCTGTGCTATCCAGCCTTGGATTTCCTCCAGGACACCTTGATCCTGCAGCACGTGCCAAGCACACCAAAGACGGCACTTGGTCTTGGGTCAACGAGAGGTAGAGAAGCAAACAGAAACTTGTCGTTGCTGCTAAGCTTTGTAGAACTTCAAGCCACATCTGGAACCCATCAGGTTCAAACAACGCAGCTTTATATGCTGAAATGAAGATTTGACAAGCACAATTCATCACACGCGCTAAGGTGATGGGCCTTCCCAGCATCTCATGTCTTGCAGGGCATGGTGTTCGTAAATCAGCAAATTGGACTTGTCCCTCTGAACCCACCCCAGCAGCAGCTGGGAACCAGCAGCACCGCTGGAGAGAAGAGTCTGATGGCTCGTTACAGGTCCCATTGTATTTTTTGAAATATCGATGGCGTTAACTCTCATTTCTCAGCCGACTCGGAACCAGTAATTGCTCCAGCACTTCCCACTCCGTTTCTCCCATTCTGCTAGGGACTAAACACTGTCCCCAGCGGCACATGCTGTCTGGGGAAACGTCCTCCTCAGCCTCAGGTGCCCAGGAAAGCGGGAGAAAGTTTTGCATAGAAATTAAAACTTCCTCTGTTTCCTTTAGAAGATCTACACAGGGAAAAAAACCCCTCCTAATTAAAGGCTAATTAAACCTGCGTAACTGAACTTGCAGGTTGCAGACAGCTACTCGCCTCGCCTCCCGGCCATCCGCGCACGGGAACGTTGTTGGAACCAGCAAAAGCCATGTGCGTTTGCTCCTGCGAGGCTCCTAACGACCTAACAGAGAAGAAAAGGAAATCTTTCGCAAAGAGAAGCTTTGCTGCCGAACGGGGTTTAGAAGAAAGAAAAGGAAATATTTTACAATGTCTATCCTGTCGGTTGTTTCTATGGAGTATTCTGCTGCGCGTCAAGCTGGAATTTCCCATCAAATGCTTTTTACTTGCTAAAATTCCCTCTTCTCATAGAAAAAAAAAAATTAATATATATATTGGTGTCTTTCTGATACTGAACGTTTGGAAAGTTGTCTCAAAATACTATCTCACCTCGCCAGGATATCATACTTCAGGCTGTGAAGTGACTTAAAGACATTGCCGTGAGGTGTCATTACGTGTCTTTGTTCTCCTACCTGCTACGGCTTAAAAAAAAAAAAAAAAAACCAAAAACAAACAAACAAACTGGCAATCTCACTGCAACGCCTGCTTTCCACCAGTACGAACTGGGAGAGGGCAAAGGGAGATCAAAGCCAGACCCCCTTCTCGCTGTTGTCAGTGTCACCGCCTTTTTATTTCTAAAACCAAAAAGCAAAAAGGTCTCGGCGCAGCTGAGAAGAGAGAAGAGCGTTTTTATTTCTCCTCCTTTCAAAGAGCTGCGTGCGATTTAATCCCAGGATGCTTAATCCCAGGAGACGCCGAGAAATACAGGCAGTCCGGCGGGATCCGCAGGCAAACCTCCCAGCGCCTTCCGAAGGGACAGGAAGGGATATCCCACTCTCAAAACTCTTCACCCTCTCATCCCGATCCATAATCCTACACCGCCGGTGTTTTCACCAGCAAACAACTCCCGGCAGAGGCGGCAGCCCCATGGAAACGGGGTTGTTACGAGGATGCACGGATACAACACACGTGCTTTCTCGCCGAGACACGCGCACTTCAAGGAACCACCAGTTCTCTTTGAAGCCTTGTCAAGCATCACACAGCCTCTCGCAGAAGGGAGAATAAAGAATGGATGGAGAGCAGCCCTGAGGAGAAGGACTTGGGAGTGCTGGTGGACGAGAAGCTCACCATGAGCCGGCAATGTGCGCTCACGGCCCAGAAGGCCAACGGCATCCTGGGCTGCATCAAGAGGAGCGTGGCCAGCAGGTCGAGGGAGGGGATTCTCCCCCTCTACTCTGCCCTGGTGAGACCCCACCTGGAGTACTGTGTCCAGTTCTGGAGCCCCCAACATCAGAAGGACATGGACCAGTTGGAGCGGGTCCAGAGGAGGGCCACGAAGATGATAGGAGGGCTGGAGCACCTCTCCTATGAGGACAGGCTGAGAGAGCTGGGGCTGTTCAGCCTGGAGAAGAGGAGGCTCCGGGGAGACCTGATAGCGGTCTTCCAGTACCTCAAGGGGGCCTACGAGAAAGATGGGGAGAGGCTGTTCAGCAGGGCCTGTTGTGACAGGACTAGGGGTAATAGTTTTAAAACAGAGGGAAGCAGATTTAGATTGGATATTAGGAAAAAAATTTTCACAATGAGAGTTGTAGAACACTGGCCCAGGTTGCCCAGAGAGGTGGTGGATGCCCCATCCCTGGAAACATTCCAGGCCAGGTTGGCCGGGGCTCTGAGCAACCTGATCTGGTTGGAGATGTCCCTGCTTCTTGCAGGGGGGTTGGACTGGGTGGCCTTTGAAGGTCCCTTCCAACTCTAACCATTCTATGATTCTATGAAAAGCAGCATCACGGTGACGTCCCCATTTGATAGAAGATATTCGGGCTGTAACAAACGCATCAAAGATGCAGCAGTGGCTTTACAAACCAACCCGGCCGCTGACGCTGAAATGTCCCTGACCCCGACCAGAAACGTCTCCTTGAAAGAGCGGCTGGGAAAAAACCCGCAGACATTTCCAACGAAGCTCATCTCTGCATTTTCCCCAAAACCAACCACAAACAGCATCGGGATTTTCTCCGAAGAAAAGTACAACAAGTCCGTTGTACACCTTGTGCCAGGAATAATCATTTCTTCTTCTTTAACTAATTACGTATTTAAGTCCAGACTTTTTTCCACCTACACTTTGTCGCGTAACCATGAAAGCCGTCCAAGAGGTTTGTGTTGTGGGGTTTGTTTTTTTTTAGAAAACAAATTGTATAAGCTCTGCTATGTACATACCTAAACAAGCTTTGTAATAAAAACAAACAGGAGTAAAGGGTGTTTCTGAAATCTGCTTTCTTTAGGGTAAATCAGGAAGGTTTTTATCCAGGTTCTCTGTAACCTTTCCTGGGCAAGGGCTGGGGAAAACGTATTTTACCACCACAACCACTGCAGGGCTTTGCCACCAGAACTCCTTTCAGGTCCCCAGATGCTGCGGCTGCCGCACACGGCAAAAGCGAGAAGGAGGGACGGCCGCGTGGCGTAAGCCCCAATCACGCCAGTCGTCTTTGGGATAAATGAGTATTCCCACGTCAAAGGGAGCAGAAAGGTGCTCCAGCAATTCCTGACGGCAGAAGGGATACGCAGCTTGCATCAACAGCTGCCAAAGACGCCGGAAAATAAAACGATCTGATTTCTTTTCCGTATGTGCGTCGGTAAGGAAGGACATCAGCAGGAACCGGTAGCCAAAGCCTTCCGTGCTCTTCCACAAACAAGGCCAACCAGCTCATTAGTGGATCCCAGACTTGGATATTAACGAAACGCTCACCTTAGAGAGCTGAATGTACCTGGTTTTAAAGGAAGCACGTGTCTTCATCTCTGCTTCACTTCTGCAAAGCCAACTGTCACCAAATTTCAAGCTCGTCATGGCATCTGGATGGACACTGAGCTGTAAGGAGAGCAGCCCGTCACAGCGCCAAGCCTCGAGGTCCTACGCAAACCTTTACAGCAGTTTTACGTAGTGGAGCGTCACAGTATTTGATGCGTAAGGGACATTTTAAAGGGAAAAATCAGATAAATTCTTATTTGCTCAGGTGCTCCAGCGAAGAGGTAGCCCAAAAACACCTGGGTATTTCAGCATATTTTCAGGACTCGGTGGGATTAAAACCTTCTCTCTGCGTTTGACCAGCTGAAAGAAATGCCGCAGGAGGAGCCGGCATCTAATTCTCAGTTCCGTTCTCTGAACTCAAAACAACGTTTGATCCCGATTTCAATCACAGCGGTGTAAACCAGCGTAATTCCATTATGTAAAACCAGCGTGAGGTCCTGCTCCATAGCTTCACCTCTGAGAAGCAATTTTAAATTCTTGTTTTGCAATAAACCAACCATTTCGATGCTCCTTAGCGGAAGAAAGGAGACGTTTAACGAGGAGTGTGTTTGCGCTAAAATTAACGGCAGCGCTTTGGTGGTAGCAGACAATCTGGACACAACTGCGATGTGTTGCTTCCCTACAAAGCCCTAATCCCTTCTCTTGCGTCAAGCGCGAGCACGAAGACTTCCCAAAGAAGATCAGAAGGAACAGGGAGGGAAAACAGAGTATCTACGCGTAAGTGAAAGGGTTTGGAAAGCCCAGCGAAACACGAAAGGCTTCGAAACCACGGTGATGAATCAGATTCTACAATTAAAAAAAAAAAAAAAGGCAGAGACAAGAGTGATGGAGACCATGGTTTCTACTTTGACGACACCGTCCAGCTTCACTGGACATCAAACTTCCACGGCAGATCTGCCCCGTGCCCTCTGTCCAACCCTCCAATGATTAAAGAAAAACAAACAGAGGAGAATATTTGTATTTTATGCCTCTTTTCCATGGCACAATTGTGACAGAACAGCCAGCGAGAGCGAAGTTAGAGAAACACAGCGGCAATCCAATTGGTGCCCACAAAATTATAGGCTGTTAAAAATAAATCACAGCCACCTTACGAGTCGGGCAAAACGATCCGTCTCTGGAAACGAAGGAGGAAAAGCAGAATTTCAAACCCACTTACCAGTAATGGGTAAAAGCAGCGAGGGCCATTAAATAGCAAAACGAAGGGGAAAAATCATAATTGAGAGCTCAATCATGTTTTAGCTCTCAGCAAAAATTTTGACTTCCAGTTAATTCCTAAAGGTCCTCTTCGCGCAAAGGAAAATAAAAGAACAAGTGAAACTCCGCAGAACCTGTTGCTTGCACGAGATCTCACCTCTCATGCAGACAGGCACATTTGGATTTTCTTCCAGTGTTTGTGCGGATGGCAAACGATTTATTGGCAACGGCCAACTTTCCCGCAACGCTCCGTCAAACGCCAGCGTTGAGGAACACGGAGATGAAGAACAGATTTGTTTGAAAATAAATATTATTATTTGTGTTTCTTGCTCTGCCGCTATGTTTTATTAAGAAATGCTGATGCTGTGATAACGTGGCGTGCTTGGGCTCCCCGCAGGTCGGACGCGCTTTGGATCCAACACCGCATAAACTGCTCTGCGTAACCACACCAGCAGGTAGGAAAAGTCTTACTATCTGCTTGGGTTTGGGTTTTTTTTTTTAAGAGTCAACGCCAATCCCCTCCTGCCAGGTTACTGCGCCTTTCTCTCAGCATCTGGATTACCTGCTAAATTCCACCAGCAGCTCCAGGGAAGGGCTCTCCGCTGAATTAAAACATCTCATTGCAATAGATCACCCAGAAGAATACCAAAGACGTTCGAGAGCGATGAAAGGTTTAGTAACGGTTCCAAAGCGCCGTTGAAAATTCATTTCGTTTCTCCCTCAGTTCATAGAATATTCAGACATATTGATCCTCACGGGGTCCAGCTCAAAAGTATCGATTGCCGGGACAGCCACGAGAAGCTAAGGAAACTCAAGGTTTGGTGCTTGTTATTCACACAACTGGAAAGCAAAATAACTTCACGTCATGGTCACGTGCATCAACTGTTCCAAAATAACGCTCTCATTTCCTCCTCAAAAACCTGGTTATCCACACCGCCAGCGTTCAGCTGGAAGTTATAATCAGTTTCTTTCAGAAACTTTTACATCGAATTCTAAAATACATCGTAAAAACTCTACCAAATATGTTTATTTCCTACCCAGTTCTAGCTTCCCTGCTCCCACAAGGTGTTTGCTACAGGCACCGTTTCAGAGAGACGCATTTAGATCATCTAATTTCCATCACTAAGCCATTTTTTAAAAATGACAGCTTCATGAACGCTGTTAACAAATAAACAACGGAAAAAGACAACTGATGAGAAAATTGGTCTCCTCAGCACCTGAGTAAGGTGTGGACTTTTTCTACTGAGACATATTACCATTGTTATCTGCTTAATTCCTAGTGAACGCGTGAAGAGCTGTTCAAAATACAGCACCCACTCCCTCAAACCTGACAAACACAGAGAATTCAACCAAAAAAAAAAACCAACTAAAAAACCCTGCATGCACCCACATCTTGATTTTGTTTTATTAAACCAAAATCTTCTTGAAATGACACTGATGCCTCCCTGACCAGAAAAACCTTTAGATGTTTCCAGCAAAGACCTTTGCTGGGGCCTTCCGCCTCCATCCCTCCACAGCCCCCAGATGATCACATCTTTCCCAGGAAAGGCACCCTACATCCTTACAAATGGAAAGCTTACTTCCAAAAGTCAAGATTTCTCCCCCAGGACAGCGAGGGAACCCCAGGTTTCGATGAACAGTGGTGCGGGGAGAAAGCAAGGTAATTCGCTGCAGAAATTCTCCGAGAGAATGAATTCCAGATCAGAAGGAAAAAGTGAAAGCTTCACGTTTTCTGTCAGGAAAATAAATCTGAAGCTTTTATTTTAACAATAAGGTCAATATGCTGCTTTTCAAGGAAGAAAAAGTGCTTTAATTTGATAATTTCAATTCATGCTATTTATAATACAGCACGTGCAACGGCCCACTAGAAAGAGAGGATAAAAGATTGCGGTTTGCTTTGAAAGCGCTATGCTACTGAACAAAGTGAGTCAAAACAAAGAACCCACATGTTGATGGTCTTCAGCTTCCAGAAACTGAGGATCTCAACAGCAGCGAGTCAATAAAAGCCGTTATCTTAAATCACTTGGATACTTTCTGTTCCAAAAATTATTAAAACAAGTATGCACCCCAACTATCTCCTTCCAGCAAAAACGATATCGATTGCTCCAAACTATTTATTTTATCCAAGGCTGATGGTCTTGAAATGAATGCCGCGATAGCTCTACCAAGCTTCATGTAATAAGAAAACTTTCCACCTGTGTCTAGTAAGTCTCATGGGGAAAAAAAAAAAAAAAAAAGAGATTCTTACAGTCTACAGATGTTCAGTGTCCCAACAAGGCAGCATCATCTTACCTTGCCTGGGACTTGGTCAAACCAAGAGCTACGACTACATGCAGTGGTGACCTCCCTCATCCGCTATGTGTGAAACGTGTCAAACGCTGAGAGGAGAAGCTCTCGCCTGTGAGAGAAGTTTTGACTAATTTACCAAAACACCACATGAAATACTGCACCCAGTAAAAGAGAGGCAAAGAAAAGCTGTCTGAGAAAAAACACTTCAAGCACAGACAAAACCAAAGCGTCCTAACTCTGCGGCAGGACGGAAACTTTCAGGAAGGACACGCTCAGTGCCCTCTCAGAGAGAGTTTGGAAAAGGAAATTCCACCAAAATCACAGAAGGGTTTGGGTGGGAAGGGGCCTCTAAAGCCCACCCAGTCCAACCCCCCTGCAAGGAGCAGGGACATCTCCAACCAGATCAGGTTGCTCACAGCCCCGGCCAACCTGGCCTGGAATGTTTCCAGGGATGGGGCATCCACCACCTCTCTGGGCCACCTGGGACAGTGCTCCACCACCCTCAATGTAAAAAATTTCTTCCTAATATCTAATTTGAATCTGCCTCCCTCTATTTTGAAACCATTACCCCTCGTCCTGTCACAACAGGCCCTGCTGAGGAGTTTCTCCCCAAAATCAACCCTTTCTGTTAGAAACATATGGACTTTGTTAACATATTCAGATTTTATTTCTTTTTTTTAACTCATATTTTCTTCCTTAACTCACAAGCCAACATTGATTTAAGAAGAAATCCCTGGAGAATTTTCCCAGGCCCACAGCAATCCACTATGAACTTCCACTCCCCTTTAATAGCAAGTGTTCATGCACTTTCCAGTGATGTTTTCATATTATTCCGGGTGAAAAGGGAGAGGGGATTAAAGCAAACAAAACAACAGACAAACCCCCCACAAAAACTCTGACAAAACCATGCAGAAGCTGCGTTTTCTGACAATTTTAACTCCGCACTGCACTGAGGAGCTTCTTGCCTCAGAGGACAGAAACGCCTCAACAGCAGCTTGGAACACCAGAGATGCTACAAGTGACACAAATGGATGGGTATACTTACATAGAGGCGTTAAAAAAAAATCATACAATCTCTTAAAAGTTTATTTATAGTGCTTTTAGAATAATTAAAAGTATTTTGGGGGCCTTGACTCATTTTGGGGCTGCACGGGGGCAGAATGGGCTCTATGTCTCTGCAGGAACGAAGGCCCCTGCCCAAATCCTCCTTGTGCCTTGGTTGGGAAACTGCATAGTTTGTTTTATTAGGATCAAATTAACGCAAAGCAGAGCATAAGACAATGAATTAAGCTGGCAGAAACCAAAATACTCAAAGCTGGTTTCTGTGGCCTGTAAATTCACTCAAGCAACTCTCTCTCCAACATGGCCAAAGGGTAAAAGGGGTTGACACAACATTGACACAACGACATCGGGACACATCTGGCTTACACAGAACACTCAGCAGAAGCTATTTTTTCACATTAATTGGACATTTTTCTAGTAGCTGCTTGGGACCGAACGAAAAAAAACCACCAAACCCATCAAAAACCAGCAAAGCAATACTGTTGGGTTGATGGTTTTCAAGCAGAGCACAGAATCATCATGCCATCTCCGGGAGAGTCCATATCCAGATTTAAAAGGTTTAAAATTCCATGCCGATCTGCTCTGAGCACCCTCGGTACACGCCGGCCCACTCCTGCACCACGGCCATAAGGATGTGAAAGCTTTGGTAGAAAAACTGGACAGCCACCAGTTATTTGAACCCATACAAGCTAGACATGGCTTCAGGGTACAATAAGTATTTACCTGCACACCCACTCCTCCGCAGAAACAGAACCTTGGAATAAAGACACATCATTTATTAGGATAAAATAACACCCAGTGAAGACGTTCACCTGGAGAACACCTGGGAAGCCTGACAGAAGCAGCCACACGAGAGGCACCTCTAGCTATCAACAACCAACTACAACCTTTCCAGGTATCTTCTTTCCTCGGGACACAAATCGGATCAAGCTTCCTCTCCAGGACATCCAGTCGGTATTTCTGGCCTGCTGATGGTTACCCATTTCATCCAGCTCGTGCTCAGGAGCACGAGAGAGATGTTTCTCTCCATATTTGAGAGCCAACACTGAAAACACCTCAGATTTCTGAACTTCATCTCGTTAGTTTACAACTCTACAGTTAAAAGTGAGATGGGTATTTGTGTATTTTTTCAATATATTTATTAGAAAACCTTTAACAGCCTTACTGTATATTAATTGAACCAAAAATGTGAGCTATCTTGGAAGTCTCTACCAGAAATACACATCCAGTTTGTGGCTTCGGATCACATGAATTAAGAAGCTACAACAAACAGAGCTGTGATCATGTTTCTTTTCATATTTTTGTAGAGTTTTGGCACTACATTTGCTAATACGCAAGTAAAACGCATTTCTTTATTTAAAACTAGAAAAAAAAAGAGATGCATTATGTTAGAAAACTTGCCAGGAACTTTCCTGAGGACACTTGAGGATCCTATAGAGGCATCTCTTTCTCTGCTGGTTGTTTATTATTTATAGACATGGGGAGGTTTTGATCTGGGAACAATTCCTGTATTGTAGCTATTTTTTGGACTGAATTCTTGCCAAAATCTGGCCTTTTCTTGATTCTTTGTCTACAGGCACTGGGAAGGAGATTCAGACAGTTTCAAAAACAAACAAACAAAAAAAAAACCAAAAAAACCAAACTAGTGTTACTCTCATTTGCAGACAAACAGAAAAGACAAAAAAGGTTTTGCTACCGCAGATTTTCAAGAGAACAGATGAAAAGAAGAAAAAAAAAAAAAAAAAAATCTTTCCAGTGACACTTGAGGAAATCAGCTCTGTAAAATAAAAGGAGCTGAGCGGCCTGGGTTTGTTTTTTTCCCTGGCTACACAGTGCCTGTGACAAAAGCCGGCACAGAAATAAGAGGATGATCCATTTCATTCCAACAAATAGAAAATGCCGTACGTTCCATATGGTTTTACACAATCTATAATCAAAATACTGAAGAGGTTTTTGCACACCGGCGCTGCTGATTCAGCTCACTGATAAATTATAAATTCCTGCTTCATTTTTAATCCAGCCTGTCGTTTCTCTTTACGCAGAGGATACCTGAATTCATCTTGTAAAAACACCTGCCGACGCCTGTCTGGCACCTACATCTGAAGTTTAAAATAGGAGCATACTTTAAATAAAGAAACCTGAACACCAAGCGCAGAAATAAGCCATCAAACTAAACCTGATTAGAGGCAGAGAGAAAAAAAAAAGAAAAGCAGAAATGGAAAAATATTTTTCTGTACTGGATCCAGGTGACGGGCGAGAGCGATGTAACAACAGAGCGCTGCCACTCTTGCTACCCACGTGCTCAGGACTACGTGGAAAAGTAGAGCAGTTAGAGTAAAAGCTGTAATTTTTGTCACAGAAACCGCACTTCATATAACTGTACAACAGAAATTTGTCCTTTTGATAGCTCGTTTCACGCTGAATTCGTGCACTCGACAGCAGGCACCCTCTCGGTACGGCCCTGGAACCACAGAGAGACAAGAGGGGACAGCACCGGACAGTTTGGTCACCCTCTTCCAACGACACCCAAACTTTTTAGGGAAGGGGGAGATGCCACGAGAGGCAGACACACAGAGAAGTTTACAGCCAGGAGGACATCTCTAGTACCATACGGTGAGACCCCGTTAAGTACAGATGATGTCCAAGCCATCGGAAGGACACGCGCGCATCCAGTGCAAGCCCTGCCTCAGGTTTACAGAAGGTTTTCTCAGGGGGTTCAGAGTGGCCAAAAATCAACCACGTTCTGCTTTAAAGGTGACTTTCCAAAACCTGCACGCTTGCCCAGCTAATTCAACCAGAGACAAACCAGTAGGAACCAGCAAAGTAATAGATTTTTTTTTTTTTCTCCCTGTGTTTTTTCACTGACAAAAACCTAACAGTGAAAAAACTCTTCAGAGAACGGTTAAAAGGGATCAACAAATACCAGCTGCTAACGAAGCGTGTCGCTTCAGCTATCTCATCGCCTTCTGTTCGAGGACCAGGACGACTGCAAACACCTCCCGCGCGCAGACCAAGAGGAACGTTATTGACAGCGGCAGGACAGACACGCTGAGACGACGGCAGCGTAGGCACACCAGCACAAAGATATCGCTAAAAACAAAACAGAGATGAATTAAAGGCAAGTGCGTTTGTGCCTGGACAAGCCTCGGAGGAGGAAGATGAAGAGTGAGCGAGCACGGAGTGCAGGGACACGTTGGATGGCTCCGAAGGAGGCGGCCACAGTCTCCCGACAGCCTCAACCCAACGGTTCAGAGACAAGAAAACCGCTCTCCCTTCACCGGGACCCTTCTCTCCTTTAACCAACAGAGAACATCTGCAGGATGCCACTTGGTTTCCACTCTCCACCAGGGAGAAAAGGGAAGCAAAGTGATTTTTCTCCAGAACCTGCGGAAAATTAGTATCTATTTGACCTTCGTGTCCAATCCCTTGTAGGCTCACCTTCCTCAAGCATACCAGATGCCTTGAGCTGCAAAACGATCCCGAAGTAGAAATCGAGATGGTTTAAGAAACCACACTGCAAAAAAGGCTCTTGGGTCCTCCGAGATGTGCAGTAGAAGCTGTCTAAAACCATCACCCACTTAAGGCCTGGGCAAAGGTGACGTCTGGGAAGCCTGAAGGCACGCTGCTCAGCGTGAACACAAGCACGGCTGATCATACAGGAGCCACAGAAAGGTCTTGGCCTGGGAGGACAACAAAGCCATGGAGATACTGCCTTATTTTTCACTTTTACAAAAAAAAAAAAGAAATCACATGTCAGTGTGTGCAAAGCTGCAGAAATTATTACTAGTTTCTATTATTAAAAACAAAAAAAAATCTCAACTTTTTACTGGAGGGTTTTGTTTTGTTTTCTTGAGTAACAAAACCCCTATTGTTTCTATTCAAAGACGGAAAATTCGGTGCCAAACTAAGCTCACCATGTCTGAAGGCTTTCTCTGGATTTACACGCAATAAACATTTCACCTAGTCCATATAAAGAGCTTTTTTTTTTTGTTTTCCTCTCTTTTATCTGCCTCAAACATACGTTACTGCGCGGCCGCTCAGCACAACGCCGACAAACAGACTTGAAGCGACAGATTCCTGCGCGAACGCCGGATCATCGTGCGGCAGGAGATGCGATTACTCTCTCCCCGGGGATGCCCTGTATATTTAGACGCCTTCATACGGCTGAGGCTTGGCTTATTTAATTTCCTTGATGAATAAAGATATTTAATATAGGTGGGAGGAAACAGCCCCAAAGCAGAGCCCCGCCGTCACCTGCCCCACGTGGATATACGTGCGCAGGGGTACTCGCCCGCAGACTGCCCTTGGGAAACGCGGAAAGGGATGGATACAAATCTCTGCCGGAAAACAAACGGGAAAGCAGCAGCAGAGGTGAACTTTGCAAAGCCATGTTTGCTTATTCCCAAATGAAGCGGGCAGTGTCCAAACCTGAGGACGTTTCACGTCAACGCCGCTCTCCGGGATCCAGAACGCGTTTTACGCAGCTTCTCCGTTTCTCCGAGGAGGTCTGCAAGCCACTCTGCGGCAGCAGAGCTAGCCGAGATGCGTTACGACATTAATATTTCACCCCACAGCCTGCCCAACCGGTGCATCCAGCGGAGAGGGATGGAGAGAGGCAGCGGGATGGATAAGGAGGAGCCAGGCAGCGGGCCCTGACGTGGGAGGCTTGGTCCTAGATGGGGCAGAGAAACCACTTTAGATACACCCCTCGTTAGAGCAAAGCCCAGGCAGGAGAAGCTCCTTGTCCTTCCCAGGGCCTCCTGGAGCACAGAGAGGGGTCGGGAGCTGCAGAAGCCTAAACTTACACACAGACCACAGCCCAACACTAAGCTAGGACTGTCCTCACCACCAAACCTCTGCTAGAGTCCCATTTCCTGACAGGCTTTCCCAGTAAAGCTCTGTCCCAGGAGGCGTTCACACAACACTGCTTTGGGGTGGACCAGCAGCCCACAGCAAAACGAAGATGATTCCGCCCGTCCGTGAATTCACGGCACTAAAACGGCACACGTTCAAGCGCGTTTTCTTTGGAACACCTCTGAATTTTTGCATGCTAGCGTCACGCGGTATTTGTCGCCTGCCATGTCGTATACGCACTGGGAAAGAGCGGATGTTCTCCAGGAAAGATGGGACTTGCACCCTAGGTTCGGCGTGACGTAAGGATCGCAGGGGGCTGACACCCACCTCCCCCATATCACATCCCCCACGAGTTACACCAGACTGTACCAGTGAGTAAGATGGACAAATAGTGCAGGAATTTCAGCAAGAAAGGAGCAGACAAGGAGATCTGAAGCTAAATTAGCGTACGCGTGCACACAAACACTGTAGTACTGTTTCCAGAGCAGCCTGGAAAAATGAGAAAGCCACCACGTAATGTAACGACAAAGGGACAAGAGGAGTAACACCAGCTCGTTCCTCCTTCAACAGGAGACCACGTGAAGAAAAATATTAAAATAAATGTTTTGTAACAGCGCTCACTGTCATTACTACCCATGAATTTTTGTTTTGCGAGCCCATGCAAAAAAACAAGACTCCCAGACAAGAGAAAAATCCATCTTTTAGATGAGCTTGTCCTTCCTCCCACTGCTGAACGTGGACTTCCTGTGATCCCGGAAAGCAAAGCGACACGACCAGAATCACAAACGGGTCACATCACCAACAGCAGCAGCACAGGAAAAAAAAAAAAAAAATAATAAAAAAAAAAAATCAGTTCTGAAC
>JAAGAY010135870.1:0-29558 GCA_011801015.1 Ardeotis arabs
AAGGCCAGGCTGGATGGGGCTCTGAGCGACCTGATCTAGTGGGGGATGTCCCTGCTCCTTGCAGGGGGGTTGGACTAGATGACCTTTGAAGGTCCCTTCCAACCCTAACCATTCTATGATTCTATGATTCTATGAAAACCTCCAGGCAGAGAAAATGTTATCAGGACATCAAGGAGCAAAGTGGTAGCAGATTCAAAGTACAAAGTGATCAATACTCAAACAAAGAAATAAAAGTGAAGCTGTATACTGATTAGCTTTCCTGTAACAAATTTAAGAGAAATAACCAGAATAACTCAAGGCACAATTTGCTACATCAGGAATCTAACTGTATCTATAATACATAAAGGAAAATGGCTTACAAAAGGACTAGTCCAAAGAATATAGTAATAAGTTACACCATCTAGGAATTATTTTTTTTTTTTTTTGCTACAATTAAAATAATAAAAGAGAGCAGAGACAAACACGAAAATATGTGGTCAGAATACTGATAATGAGTTTTTCAGTTCCTGAGAAAATTGTATGGATAGCAGCTGTGCTATCACTAGACATGGGTGTATATTCCAAGCATTAGTAAAAACATAATTTTCTTTCATTTTTTTTTTTTTAAGCAACTAAAGGAACAGGTTGTTCTGAACTTCTTTCCAGTAAATGAAGAACCACTTTATATATAAGACAGCATAATTCAGTGATGAAAATACCATTAATCTGAAAGATGGAAATGGAAGTTATGCAGTATGCATAATTAGAGCATGCTAAAGCAATGAGTTATTAAGTAAATTAAACTAGTTGAAAATATCATACTTCTCAATCTGACTAAATTTTTAATTCAGAAATACAGCAGCAACTTCTTTGCACATATTTTGGAAAAAAAAAAGAAGCAAATAAAATCAGTTCCCAAAATATGTTTCTATAACTTTGGCACTGTGAATGCTTCAGCACAGAGGAGAGACTTGCAACTGCCACAAAGGGACACAGTTCAAGAAACTTCATATTTGAGTTTCTGGCTTGGAGCTCAGCTATCTGTAGCTCGATTCAGTTGTGTAATCAAAGGTCTTAAATGCCTTTTCACACATTCCAGAATAACCCACTTGGCCTTCTGCTGCTGATCATCTCCTAAGATCTATATGACTGTAAGGGAAAAATGAATCTGCCACTGTCTTTCTTTCCTGCAAGAGAGAAATAAGATTTCACATTGACACAGAAACAAAGAAAATTCAAGTTGTAGTACCTTGTAATACTTTCACTGTCACTGCTTTTTTTTTACTATAGCAATGACTTCACTTCAAAGACGAGGAAAGTCATGAAAGAAACATTCCAGGAGCACTGAACAATTATAATATCATAACTTGAAAAAACCCTTAGAGTACTCACAAAAGTTATAGATTAGTTATACTCACAGCAATTCTAAGTCTTAGAAACTATTTTAAGAGAGCAAATTTGGAAAAATATAGCTTGATTAACACAACAATTTGGTTGTGCTTATTTTTTTTAAGGTCATGTCTTACTAATTTGTTGAATTTCAGTGTAAATCAAGCTGTCAGAATGATGGAGAGGTGCACTAAACATTGTTTCATAAGATTTTTTTTTAGAGATCCCTTGTGAGGAGTTCACATCAAAGGCTAATGTTTAATGTGATGAATCATCTTGGAAAAAGCCTGATGCAATGGGCTATATATTAGCTGAAGCACAGGGAAGATACAGTAAATATGAACTGAAATCTTTTCAGTATACCATAAGAAGTATATCATAAGAATGTCAGCATCTAGATTACAAAAGGGATGCACATTGAAATCAGGCAATATACTGGTAGATGTGCAGCATTATGTGATTTCTAAGGAGCACAATCCCTTGGTGCACATACTGCTAAAGCAGCTAAGATACACCTGCTGCTACCTTCACGGATTTGCCTAATTTTGCTTGCCCTTGCCGTGTTGGACCTTACACAGCTCAAGTCTGCTGTATTATAATTAGTTTCTCTTACACTTATTTTCTTTAAGCATGGCAGAGCTACTACTTTTTCCACTGCAATAGGGGGAAGGACTGGAAACTCTGAGTAGTTTCCTCTGTTCTACCTAACATCAGCTGCAATATTTATTCTTTTCCCTGGCAAAATGTTGGAACAAAACAGAGCACTGGGAAATCAGTGTGCAATCAACAGATATTAGGAGAGGAATTAATCTGTACCAGGATAGTGTTTCTTATCCCAAAAGGATTCCCTTTGGGAAGATTTTCATGTTTCTGTGCAATAGTCTCCAGCAAGAGAGTAACAACCTTCAGGGGAAGTTCCAAGCTCCTATTCTTGACAAAAGATCGAATTATCTTTGCAGAAAAAGAGAAAGCAAGAGAGAGAGTGTTAGTAAAAAAGATAAAGACATCTTCCCACTCTTACAGTATCTTGAATCTTTCTAATTCATTGTCTCATAGGTTTTATAGTATTTTGAAACTACATGGTATTAGGATATTGAAGTTTGACCAATATATTAAACACTTAAAAAACATTACCCATTGCAATAAGTATCTCATATACACTAAATGTAAAATTTCTGGTGCTGGGGAAAATAGCTAATGATTGATAAGGACTGATAGAAAAGTTAAATACAGAGATTTTTTTCAGTGTTTAGCAATATGGTTCAAATTATGACCAATGATGCAAGTGACTTTATGACTGTCACAGAACAATGTATAACACATCCCTTGTGAATGAAATGGAGTATGAGAGAGACAGATTTAATCTGTTTTGTTAGATTTATTTGTGCATTGTTAAATCAAAGAAGAAAATCTAAGGTAATACAATTGAATAATCTATAACTCATATTACTGCTTTCGTGTGTAAAGAAAACAATAGTCTTGTAGGAAATTATATACTGGTCAATGCAGTGCAATCTCACATTCAACAAAAACCAGCAATCAGCAAATTTTCTTTGTTCTTGTTTCTACTTCATACTCGAATTAAACTAGAAACCTAAACTTCAGGCTCTGTGTCAAATGAATGCTGTAATAATATGTCTATTGACTCTCCTAAAAGTAGGGATGATTTCTGTTGGAATTCTGCCAGTTCAAAAATGAATTAGTCTTTAGTTCAAAAAGTATAAAAGTTTGACTGTAATAACTCATGATGAAAGCTCAGAATTGGAACTGTGAGATTGACTCTTACATCTGTAGCTTAAATTGAAAGGAGAAAAAAAATGAAATTATTTTTTAATCTGAAAGATTAATAAATTAACTTTTGTTTGAAAAGTGGGTCGTAATTCCTCTGTCACACATAGGTATGCCTCTAGGATGCCCCATCCCTGGGAACATTTAATGCCAGGCTGGACTGGGCTCTGAGCAACCTGATCTAGTTGGAGATGTCCCTGCTCCTTGCTGGGGTGGTGTGTTGGACTAGATGACCTTTAAAAGTCCCTTCCAACTCAAACTATTTTATGAATCTATGATTCTAGGTATGTCTTTGTATTTTCAGATTCAGTCTGTGATTTTATTTTAAATCTAAAAATTGTGATTGAATAAATTTTTCCATAAAGTCTTAATATTAAGTGACCTATTTTCCTTCTAAGGAGAACATACAGACTAGATAATTAAAACAAAACAAAACAAGACAAAACAACAAACAAGTATATGATATTAGGAAAAAAGGATTTGAAACCCGCATATGTTCTGCATTAATAAAATACTGTCATAATCTGCTGAGGTGCTAGCTACTGATTTAACTACTGCTTAAGTATTATTTTACTACAGGCGTATTTTAGTACAAAGATCAGATAATTCAGAGAAAGCTTGCCTCCTGTATTTCATAGATCACCATGCAACACGGTCAAAGCAGGACAGAACCTTCAGTTCTTATAATGTAACATCTGTGGAAACAGCAAGTGATGAGTAAAAAACCTGACAAAATGGGAAAATTATCTGCAGAAATAGAAAATTATTGATAAGGAAAATAGTATTTGATGAAGTAAACAGGATTTGAGTATGATCAGACATACAATGACTGTATAATGGGTTGTAGAATCAGCTACTGGAGCTGAATTTTCAAGAGAAATGTCCTGGAGCTCCTGAGGTATACTTGACAGCTTTGTTCTAGTGAACAACTGAAGAACAGAAAGCAACAGTAATACATTGGTTGTCTTTATTCTGCTACAGTGAATAGGGTCATAAGCTTGAGTGAGATCTGACCCTGAAGTTACAACAGTGGATTTTAGGGACTAAAACAGAGAAACACAGAGGGTCAGGTAGAAAAAAAAACTAAATAAATCTAATTTATTATTCTGCCTCTGACAGTTATCATTAAAGAGATGTTTCACAGTGATATTCAATAAATTCAATAAGTGACAAAAATGTCAAATCTCAAAGATCTATGATAATGGGTTTAATAAATTTTATTTATTTTAGTTTCAAAATATTCAGGCTAATACCCCCCAAATCTGAAAATAATGTCAATCGGGATTGCTTTTATCTTCTTTCACTCTGGTAGTGACAACTATCAGTATTTCATTTCTTTTGTTTCCTAGATTTTTTTTTCTCTGAATTGATACATTACTCCTCAGCTGCTGGAGACATTTGCAAGCCTAAGCAGTTTCTCCTAATGACTTACTGAGTCTACAGTTTTTTACGAAGCCTGAAATAAGGTGTTAGGGTTTCAGTTCCCTCTTTTTTTTTTTTTAATATTTTTTTTTTTTAGTTTCTTTACAGCATTTTCATATAGATGTCACTATGAGCTCCAATGATCAATTACTCTCTTTTCTTCTTTGAAGAAGTCCTTGTCATAATTTATTAGCACAATACACTAATAATCCATATGATCCTTCAGAGCAATCCTGCCTTTGAAGTATGTTTTTTTTTTCCTTTAAATTAGCCAATATTTACGAGGACATAAAGTTTCCTTTCCATTTTATATACCAGGATACATATTTGCATCATATAATGCAGTTGGCTGAAGTCTATATTGGGACTAATGTCTCTCTTTCATTTAGACTCTTGATTCTGCAGTTAACACTGTCCTCTGTGAAACTTACAGGACTGGACCATGAAGTTAGCTGTTGAATTATTTGCAGGAAAAGGAAGAGCAAACTTCTGGCCTTGACCACATAAGGAGTTATTAAATTAAATAAAGCCAGAGCCCTAAAACAAAAAGGCAGGGTACAGATCATGTCAGTATGTCTGAAATCTCTCCTTTAGTGTGTCTTCATTTGCCAAGACTTGCTTAAGCATACTAGCAATTAAACAGTGCCTACCATCACAGGACAGTCCATGAAACAATTCTATGACCATGACTCATTTACCAAATGTAAGTCTCCAGAGTGTCAAGCATGAAGTACAGTGCTAATAGGTAGCTACTGTATCCTTATCTCACAGTAATTTTGCATGTGAATTAGGTCTTGTTGTTGTTTTACTGTAATATGTGTCCTTTTAATAAGAAATCTTGATGTAGGCAGACTTTGGTCCCATAGTTTGTTTTGCTTTGTTGTTCTTTTTTTGGGGGGTTTTATTTTGTTGGGGTTTTTTTGTTTGTTTGTTTGTTTGTTTTTAATTCAGAAACTCTTCTTAACAAATACAGAACAGTAGTTAGAATAAAACCATCACATCTATGTGTTATAAGCCTGTTCAAATGTTCAAAAAATACAAGAAGCAATCTTCTTTGGACAAAAAAAAATAAATGTAGTAACAGTGGTTGCTCTTAAGAAACTTACAGTGCACCAAAGCTAATTATTTGATGACTTTATGTTTTTTTTTTCCATTCTTGCATCTATAACCTCTTTAACATGTGTTAGTTGGGATGCTTCTGCTAGAAATATATAGATATTTTTAAAATCTTTCATGCAAAAACATATTTTTCATATTATTTACTGTCCTTGGATTATGTTGAATTTCCACCAAATTACATACAAGATTATATTCACTGTTTAATCTTTCTGTTTAATATGTAAAACATAGGAGGATTCTGTTTTACAAATGGAAAAGATGTATATTAAAATTAAAATAATATTAGTTTTGAGCACTTTTGAGCTCTTAGAAAAAGTATTGAGATAGAGCCTAGTGTAGACACATATCATGTTAATTCCTAGTTTTAGAGAGGAACTGGTGCATGGTGCAGAGCACAACAGATAATTTTGCATTTCCAAAATAAGACATATGTCATCAAGCTGAAATTAACTCAGGAAGTTTTCTGGAACAGAGAAACAAGTTCAACAATAGACAAAAATTTGGTAGCCATTATGTTCATTTTCATACTATTTAGTATTTATATGCTTTTTGAATGTCATTCTGCAAGACCAGTGAAGTAAATCTGCATAACAGAAGGAATCACTGAAGCACTTTTGAATAGGATGTGCCTCTTTCCTCCTCCCAAATATCTCCCTTGCTAGAATGGATTAAAGTGAGGCAAATAATCCCATACACACCATTTTCATAAAGAAGCTAATATTGGCAGCATACTAGTTCTCCAAAATGTGTGAACATTTAAAGAGTTTGATAAAAATCTTGCAGTTGTCAATGACCACCTACCCATGATTTTTGGACCAAGATCTACAGGCTTCCTATGTTTCCACAAAGGTATACAATGAATACCCATGTAATGCTTTCTTCTGTCCTCTCCTTCTTGTGCATGTGTAAGTTAATAGGTTATACCAGATGAAATTCATCTACCCAAATGTTTATGTGTACACTCAGCTCATCCTACTGTAATAATCTAAATTTATGATAAATAAAGGAAAATAAAAGTAGATGTTTCTCTCCATTATAGAAGGATTTTAGAGTGACTAGCTCAAATATGGTCTTTAAAAAAAAACCCACAACAAAACAAAATCCAAACATTCTAATGTCTGCTTCTTTTAACCAGTGATAGGTTACCAATAATATTCTGCAGTCCTTTTGGAAGCATTTGTTACTTATAACAAAAACAAGTAAACAAAAGCAATGAATCATGACTGATGTTTATTTGAAAGCTTATGTCTGCCTAGGAACATAACCAGTGCATGGTGAATGCATCAAGGAGAAAACCATCTTATCTAACTCCAAACATCTACAATTTATACCTAGATGAAAGTAAATGCTTAGATTTCCTTCTAGTAAAGGAATAAGAGAGGAAGTAAAAAGAAGAGAGAGTTTATCTATTTTTTAAAGTTGCTACAGGAAAGGGTAAATTGCCCCCTGAAGTTGTATTTCACTGTCTTCAGAGGGATTCTGGATGACTAATTAAATCTAGATGCCTAATTTCTAAGGGATTCAAGTTACATAAAGTGCTTCTTTTCCAGGCCATCATTGTTATGCCTCCTCTCATCCAAAACAGACATCTCTTATTGTCTTATTTACAGTGTCACTGTAAATGGTGTCACTGAAGAAAAATAGTTAAGTAAGTTCAGTGTTGAAATTCCTTATGATAGGCTTAAATACATAAATTTGAGTTTAAGAGCAAGATTACTACCACTAAAACTGCAAAATGAATATCTTAAAATCTCGTGTTTTCCACTCATTTGTCATGGCAAAACAGACGAAAAGATAAATTTGAGAGAGTAGAGTAGAGAGTAGAGCTACACCAAGTGGAACATGTCAGTAGTCTTATTTGAAGATCAGAGTTGCTTTTAAGATATACACGTGGCACTGTTGTTCTATATTGTGGTCTACAGCTATTTAAAGAAATATGAAATTTCTTGATTTATAGTATGGTCTCCAAATACCTAAGGACATACAAAAGTGCTCTGCTTTGATAACATTCCCAAGTAATTGAGGTTTTGCTAAACTGATTTTCTTCTATAGTTCTTTTAAAAAGAAGTTAAAAAAAAGAAAAATTTTAAAAAGCAAACAAGAAAATATTTTCAAAAGCCTTGAAAAAATAAATTGCAGTGCTACACCAAGATTTCTATTAAGTGAATGCATTATATATCACTCTATGTGTACAAGATATGATTCACCTAATGACAGAGATGCTGCACAATGTCTATTCATTTCCTACACAAAGAGTTGCTGTATTTATTGGTATGTGTGTAAAAGGTAGTTGAAAGTCTTTATGAGCTAAAAACTACTGTTATATTTGCTGTCATATCCTTCTTTACATATTATTTTACTGAATATATTTGTGTATATTTGAATGAATGCATGTTGAGGACTAATAGGTAGCTTCATCATAAAGTGATTGCAGGAAACAGAATTAACATCTTTATGGAAAGCAGTCGATTATTCTACCAAATGGGACACCACCACAAACCATGTTCATAACGGAAGGAATTCTTTGACTCAAAACCTAATCCTCAGATTTTCAATATTTCCACTACATTTGTCGGAGTCCAGTGTGCACCAACAGGCCTTATTTACCCTCATCCGTATTATCTGGGACCTCCCTCCATAGCTGCAACAGTGAGGGGGCTCAGGCTCCCAAGTCTTGCCTGAGCTGTATGATAAATAGTTCAGTTGCCAGTTCTGTCTCTATTCCTGTCTCCCGGTATCCTGACTTGTTGACTGGACTTCCTGGATGAACTCTGGATCTGTCTTGTTTCCTCACCTTGTCTGAAGATCACCAGCTCATTGAAGAGGACCAGCTTTGTTTGGATACCTTGTATCCGAAGGACTATATCGCTTGCCACTTCAGTCACTGCCCTTACCCTTTATTGTGGTCAGCCTTAGCTACTGGCTCATCTTCCCTTGTAGAGCAGTCCTGTTCCTCCTATGTCCTTACAAGTCATAACTTTACTATTATGATCTTTATACTGCCTACATATTAAATTCTTTGTAGCTTAAAAATACAGCATTGATGTGGTTGTTTGCAAATAATTTAAGAACAAAAATTGTATAATTCATCCCACTTAAAACAGCAGTAATTGGCAGAGGAGTCTTATGAATGCTGGAATATGTAGGTGTTAGCAAGATCTAATATTTACATTGAATTTTAGTATTGTGCAGTGATCTGATCAACTTTTTGTAAACCGAAATTTTATGTTGGACTAAGTTAAGGGAATATGCTCCTGTTTCATTACTGTAGCTCAAAGCTAATATTTTCTCCAACAAATATATGAGCAGCCTAAAGGTATTATCTCGTTTTTGTTTCCTGATGGGTATTATTTTCAATACGTTTTAGAAAGTAAGGTTTACCTTGGACCTCATAAGGATTCCACTGAGCAACTATCAGCTCTTCAAGTTTCCTCAGCCCAAAGTTGCTACTGTTATTAGTGTGAAATGACTACTGTGTGGAGTCCTATCTACACAGCAATTAATTTGGTGAATCAGAACCAAATTATTTTGGTGGTAGATACATATTAATACAAAAAGCTCTTGAAAATTAAGACAATTGACCATGACTTCAGAGGATCTTAAGACAATTTGTTTTCCTCTTATGGGCTACAGTTCTTTTTAAACATTTGATAACTCTAATTTTTCAAGCCTTTAACACAAAGAGGAGAAAGAAGTTCTTAATGATTCTGCATAAGCTTATCCACAAAAAAAAAATAGTTTGGTACTTTTTCAGTAAAGTAATGCAACTTTATTCCTTTATTTTCCATAAATCTGCATTCCCATAAAAACAGCATGAAAAAGATTAAGGTAAACAGTTAGTTTACATTGAAAGAAACAGAAGGGGGGGGCGGAGAACAAAAGATAAGGGAGAGGACAGAGGGGAGACCAGGAAGAGAAAGAGGAGGGGGAAGAAATGTTATTAGTAGTTTAAGGGTAAATATTTTTTTTCCAACTCTAGCATAATAAAATCCTTCAAGCTTCAGTGCAATGCAGTTGTGTAATGTAATGCTTATGGTTACAATAATTTTGGAATGTAAACATACATTAAATAACAAACAGTGAAAACACCTAGTTATTCTGTATAGAATGATCTGTCTATGATCCTAAAGTGAAAAATTGAGCATAGAGTAGTACAGGCTTGGGATGATATCAGGGGCCTTGAAAGTCCAGGCACATCATAGTATTAGAGGCCTCAGGGCTATAGCTCACTCAGTAGCTGTCAATTATAGTCATCAAACAGATGCAAACTTAGGCACTGGAGCCAGCTTTGGTGATATTAGGGTGAACAAGGTGGGGACCAATGAAGATCTGGAGGTGCAGTTCTTGCTGCTACTGAATAAACCTGTTCTAATATTGCTGCTTTGGGGAAGCTATTGCAGATATAAGCAAGGATATAGGACCTACACTGCACATTAATACTTGGTTTCAATTTATGCCTACATAGTGAGAAAGGTAGTTACAATATCTGTGGATACTTAATGTATATCTGCCTCAACTAATGTGCATGTCTGTGTGTGTGTGTGAGTGTCTGTATGTTTGTGTATGTAAAAAGCACATTGGAACTAACTATGTGTGGGTTAACCAGTAAATCTTGGCTAACAGTATGGACTAGACTGGGATTTCTCTTCCTGTTCTCTGCTCCCCAGCCTTGTTTTGAGTTCTGATAATTTACTCTTTAACTTGGATGTAACAAATTTTTAACAAAATTATCTGTAGTAGTGGCATATCATCGAAACTTTATTTTATTTTCTATTCCTAAGATTTTACCCCATATGTTATATAAATATAAATGATGAGTACTGCTAAAATGATTACATCAGTAAGTTTAACCTTACATGGACTTTTTGTTTATTTGTCTAACTCAAAGCTTAGTGGTATTTATGTCATGAGAAGTATTTACCAGTGCTACTTATTTCATTGACCTACTGTAAGTAGATGGTAGAGGCCATGAACACACATTCAACAGAAATCTCCAGAATAGAAGAGAAACCAATAGTACTGGAGGAATGGCACCCAAAGGGACACTAAATACAAGCTTGGAATTAGAAGAGTGATGTTTTCATAACAGCAGCTTGTGCTTGCAATTTTTTTTTCTTCCTGGCAACAGTGTGAAAGTATTAGCTTTGAAAAAATTCCAAGATCTTGGACCACTAATACACACACACACACACACACACACACATACACACGAGTTATTAGCTAGAGAGGTAAATATATACTTTTCTACTTTCTTTTTTCTTGTTTAATAACGTGTAAAAATATATGCATATAAATGCACATACATAAAGAGACAAAGAAAGAGAAAGACAGACCAAAAGAGAACACATTTAATTGCATCTCAGACTGACTATGTTCCCTGTATATTTAGCCTATATATGCTAGAAGGTGATATTTATGTTACTTTTTACTTTTGCACCACATGCAACACACAATGATGCAATAATTCTTGGAGGTTTTTTTAAATTGTAGTTTCACAAATTTTATGGCCCCTATCTTTATTTTCCCAGTGGAGATAATGTCTCTTGATATATCCCCTGTTCAGAGTCAGGATCTATCAATCAGAAACATGCCATGTAACAGCTGCTATGCCCTAATAAGCTCTAGAAATAGGGATTGAAATTTCAAAGTTTACCAGACAAGGTAGTGAGGGACACCGAGAATAAGTTTACTTCTGAGACTGGATATATACAGCTGTTTCTATCCAATAATAAATTATAATATTAAAACCACTCTCTCTGTCCTTGATAAAGAGGTAGAAAAAAACATGTTTTCAAGCAGCAGTGCTGTAAGAGATTGAGAGTATGATGACACATTTACTTGGACCTAAATATCTAACTGTATTGCTGGATTATCTGTGGACCAGACTTCTGAATTTATTTATTTTCTGGCTCTGTTATGTTATTTGTTTGCTGACAATGAACGAGAACTTCATAAGCAAGGAGTAAACTTTTTTCAGTATTTCTGACATAGTTTGATAAAAACAATATATTCCAATCACATTTCATATATGTGCAGCAAGTTTCTTTAAATAACTAATAAATAAATTATTATTAAGATTAATATTTACACTTTGTAAAGCCTCCACATCCTTGGCAGTCATAAGAAAATTAAATGTTTTCCTCTGAGTGAGGTTTCAATGTGGTATGAATATAGATAGGAAAATAATATCAGGTTACCTGATTATTCCTGGCACCTATGCTGTTAGATATGGCCAAAATATTTGACTATGTATCAGCTCAAAAAAACCCACATCCTAAATCTTAGAAGACTGATTATTCTATTCTTTATTGTTCCTTTGTTCATGTTTAGTTGATATTTATTTAATTAAAGATTCTTCAATGGAGATGCATAGTGTATCTTGTTTGTAGAGACAGTATTTTAAAAGAATCAACAGTGGGAATATCTTCAAACTGTTTAGTAGTAGCTATCAAAAGCAGTCAAGTACAAAGCTTTCTTCTGGTAATGCTCAATTACATTCTTCTGTTTGCATTAGTGCGTACATGCACATCTTCTCTTATTACTTTTATAATCACTTGTAAATTACTATAAGAATTATCCATCCAGAGAAAACCTAATATTTTTCTCTCCAGTTGTCTTAAAAACAACATAACTTGGATTTTTTTAAAATTAGAAAACCAAAAGATTTTTTTTTCTTCCTCCATTTCTTCCATATTTGCCTTACTCAGTATTTCTAGAGCCTGACCTAGTTAAAAGCAGTGTATAAAAATATAATAAAAATCGAACACAAATCTGTAGAAAAGAGTTTAAATCCTACTCCCCATCTCAAACCACTGCTGTGACGTTAGAGGAACTTGTGGTCTTCTCTTTGTCATTGTTTGCTGAGGTTTTCCTCTTGATAAGAGCATCAAAAAAAGATGGAATGGTAAATAGAATGAGAAGCAGAGACAGGTATTAAAAAAATCTTATGTCTTGACTTTGGGAATCTAATTCTTGTTCCAGAGAGATAACAGAAGTGCTGACACTTCAGATGAAAACATGAGGAAGAAAGAAATATTCAGGTTTGATTTAAGGATGCACAAACTCAAATGGTGCTGGCACTTTTTCAGTAACAGATACGGAGATTGGAAAACTTTGTATAAAAATATTTCTAGTTAAGTTTATAAAAAGTTAGGTGCCATATGACACAGCATTCAGAGTAACATAAAAAGTTTCATATTTTCACATCTTTCTTTGGCACACGTATATGTTATCTCCAAGATTTATCACTTCTTATTCCATACTTCTACTAGACTTTTTTTTTTTTATAGTTGCATCCAGTTTCTTTTTGTTATCAGTGTATCTTCTCTGGCATTAGAATTTCCATTTCAATGAGGTGCTTTTAATTATTTGTTTTATCTTCTATAACGTATAGTATCTTCCACAAAAAAAACCAAGTAAGAACATAGAAGACCCAATAGTTTGTAGATTAGAGTACTGTATTAGACTATCTTAATTGCTGAGGTACTACCTTGATTACATGCACTTCACCTAATATCTTTTGTTGGGAGTTTTCCGCTTTGTGTAAGTAATAAAATGTTAACTGGACAAAGATTTGTAATTGTATTTTCTGCAGCTTACAGCAAATAGCATGACTATCAGGGTTTCTTCAAAACTGGTACTTTTCCATTAATAGAGCTGCTGTCAACAGATGTCATTAGCATTGACAATTCCTAAAGCAGCTCAAAATCTTATATAAAACATGATTGTGCTTTAGCCGACAGAGGCCAACTGGTTCATCAGATCTCTGCTTTGGGAAACATACATATCTATGAATAATTCTGAAAATAATTTGCTATCATGAAGACTGTATTTATTTTTTTTTTTTAGAGTACAAATCCACTCTGCCCCACAGCGATGGAACCTGGAGTACAGAGAAATGCAGTCATGACTAATCTAGGCTCTGCATTCTGTTTTTCTGTGAAATACTTCATACAGAGTGTTTGGTGTCTGAAGGTAGCCAAAAGAAACCTCTGACGTTATGAAAATATTTATCACTGATGACATTGCCTACCTGCATAACAAAGACAGTGTCATTTGTTTAGTAGCTTCCTTCACATATAGTATTGTAGAACAGTAGTGATGGACAAAATATTATTAAATCTCAACTCCATGATGTGAAATTATAAGAACTAAAGCTGAAATTTTAAAAGTTACTTTTTAACTGAGTTTTATAAAAAAATTACAAAACAAAAGCCTTTCACAGACCTATTATCTTGAAGAAGGGTCTGAAAACAAGACATATTTGTTCATTTCTTCAAAAGTTTAGGGAAATAACATGTGAGTAAAATGTGTTTCAGAAATATCTCTGAGAAGGGAATATGTTGCATGTATTTTCACAGTTGCCATAAAATCATTATTTCAAGAAAACACATTATTTTGATGTAAAATAATACTTTGAACTGTATGAAGAATACTCAGTACTTTAATGTCACAGTGCGAATGTGACGCATGATGCGAATGTGTCTGAAGCAAGCACATTCTCTAAAGGACAATTGTACAGTTAGTTTGCTGCAAAGTGACTTGGGAATAATCTTTAATTGAATCTGATATTTATAAAGTGAACAAACACACTTATAACCAACATGGCTTCCATTTGAAAGTTAAATACTTGACTATGTCTTGTAATAAGACATAGTAAAAATAAAGACATGTAAATTGTGAGAGTAATACTTCATTTTTCTTTACATTAGTTTGCACTGCCTCTTTTGGATATAAGCTTTTGAGACTGGATACAACTTTCTAGTAGCATAATGTGTATAACAAGTATCTAATGTCAGCAATGGTACCTGGGTTTTGCTGTAAATCCTGTATGCTTTTTGGATGACAGAAAATGTGTATAGAGCAATTTTAAGTACAGCTGAAAAATCAATTAATGCAAATCAAAATACTTCCATAAACAATAAGGACCACAAAATGATCAGCTTTGAGAGATGTAGGTATATTTGTGTTCTTTGGTCTTACGTACATGATGTAGATTGTGCTAAAGAGTCTGTGACCAAGACGGTTCATTGCTCCAGAAACTTCAGTTTCTTTTACTTCAACAAAAGTAGCCTAATTGAACCATCTTGATAATGTCTGAAGCATATAGATCATTTACAATAATGGTAACTTTAATCACTGTGAGAAGCAACTTTATTACAATAGGACTAGCAAAAAAAAAAAAACCCCAAAATCTTTCTGGGAAAAAAAAAATGTAGCAATTTTACTTTCAAATTCTTGTTGTTGAAAGGAATAAAAAAAAAGCAAAACAAACTTGTCTGAACTGTCAACATTAATAAAAGATTTTTTTTCCTGATCTTTAACAGCTGTTTCAGGACAGTCACTGAAGAGTAGCAATACTTATTGGAAAGCTTTTCATGACACTGACAGTAATGTCACTTGCATGAATAGGAAAAGAAATAAATATTTTGGTTCAGATTCGGAACTTTTTCTAACTACAGGAAGCTTGTCAACCCAAGGATTTTTGATAGATGTCTGATATTTTTGAGAATAACTCGGATAACCTTTAGTAGAGAAAGCACATCCTAAATATCTTTTTTTTTTTCTGTTATTCAGTGACTCACTACACAAAGTTTAAAATGTTTCAACACAGGACAAATATTTCAACGAAAATATTAAGGGAATAGGTCTGAAAAACAAAAAATATTATTTTTCGTGTCCTTCAAATTCTATTAGGACTCTTTTGTTTATTTATTTTTGTTACTACTGCTGTTACTACTTTGGTGAATTATATAGAGTTAAAATACATCAAATAACAAGAAAGCAATCAAGAAAATAAGTAATAAAATATATTAAGTGTAGCATCTGGAGAAAAATAATAAAAAAAAAAGAAAGTAAATATGTGATCTTAGAAACACATAAGCATGCAAATGGCTACTACTTAGTCCGAGGAAAGCTATTTACTTCTGACCATACTTGTAGGTTTGCTTCTCTGAACATTTTAAATAGGTTTTGACTGTTCTTTCTAGTATCCCTATATGAAATATTTCTTAATCAATATCAAAAAGCATATCTGTGGTCTTCCAGTTTCATGTTTCGAACTCTGAGGCAATAGATAGTTGATTATCAACCAGATTTCTGAGAAAAAAAACTCCACAATTAAAAGGTTAGGTGATCTGCCAGGTTTCTGAATAAGTCATTCCTACTTTGCTAAGTATATTAAAAAAGTTACAAAAAAAAAAAAAAACAACAAAAACCCAAACTTGCAGAAAGCAGAAAATTGAGAAAATAAGCTACAGTAGTATATAGTACAATTGCACACAAAGTTACAACCTCTGCATCTTAATAAAGTTGCAGTTAACTTCATTGAGAAGGTTAAGCATCAGGCTGCACAGCAAGCAGAAATTAGGATATCAGAATCTGAATCTGCAGATACAGCAAGGACAGTGTTTCACACTATGACTTAGCCCTCTTCATTGATACCTAGAATCTAAATGTATTCATCTGCAATGTAATATTTATACATAAACTGGGAGCTCAGTTCAGTTGCCCAAACTTAAACCTGTAGAACAATTTGAAATGCCCTGTGCCATCCAAAGCATCCACACAGGGCTTGAAAATATCAGATGGGACCTCTTCTTGGTTTTCACAAAGATACTAGACTAACAACTAGAGGTTAGGTTGATAGTTCTACTGCATCTCCAGTATTACTAAAAATTTGTATTCTGGCAATAGAATTGAGTTTCTAGTCGATATAGCAAACAATGTGTAGAGGGATTGTCATACATCCAAATATAGATGTCTAATCTAGGGTGAGCTGAAAAGTTATCCTGACTCATATGAACGTGCTGAGTGGATCTCCTTGACTTTGTGAGAACTTAGGCTTTTGTGTAAACACCTATGTGCAGACACTTACACTCCAATACCTCAGTTTGGAGCTGCACATTATGTTTTGTAGGAATACTGAAAGGAAAAAGGAGGAGGAGAACATCCTGAAAGAGAGGAGATAAGGACAGGATGATGTGGCATGAGCTGATGTAGAGAAAGGTTGCCTGTCTAATCTATGAATTAGGGGAGAACTAAAACAAGTGTCTAATGAGGTTTTACTAAGTTTTGTTTTTCTTACAAAATCTGAGCTATGATTTTAGCCATACCTTTCAGAGTAGTTATTAGGAAGTTCTATGATAGTAAATGTAATTTAATGTTTTATGTACTGCAAAAACTGGTTAAGAAATTTTTGCCACCTCTTTCACTCGTTCCACAAATACACTATTTGCTGATTGTGTAACTATTGATTCATATTGTAAATCCGCTCAGTGAAATGGTCCTCATTATAAAATAAGAAAGAAAACATATATTCATTTCCAGAGGATAAAGTGAATATGAGAATATATTATCAGTCACATTGTTGTGATGATTGTTCTTTCATCTATGTTATCTCTGTGGTACAATGGTAACAGACAGTTAGAAACAGTAGAAATTTCCCTCCCAGTAGTGACTTAGTTAAGCAGGCAGCAAATAAAAGAAAATATGTTGATTCCAAACTGTAAACATTAGTAATTAATATTCTGAGAGAGGGAGTAAGCAGGTGAGCAGCTCCATTTAATTTTGTGTGTTTAACCACAATCCAACTAAAATGTATGTAACATAAATCAACAATTTGATGGATTTTATTAAAATTAAGATGTTCATTGGATAGAGTTAATGATCTAAATGGACAGGTCAGACACTGGTCTGGGAAAGATCTTAAACTACAAACAAGTCAGTAAAACAGATTAGTGGGAAATGGGGGAATATTAAGAAAGTTATAAACTCAATTTAAGAAAAGTGAAAGACATTATGACACTGAAAACACAAGTGTAATGGGAGGAGACAGGAAAAGGAATAAACATGAAGTGAAACTGAGATAAAGGCGCTGTAGGAGAAGAGACATGGGAGCAGTGAACAACACATCACTGGCCAGGGAAGTCCGTAATGGCTACAGGCTGGGATGATTCTCCCATGTGAAAATAAAAGGTGTTTGAATATACTGAAGTTTAAGAATTTTTTTTTTAACTGGGTTTCTATCAGTAAGATCCACTAACTGATCTGAAAAATTTGTTCTAAGTTGTTACAGCACACAACTTTTTTCCTGGAATACACCTTCTAAGATTTACTTTCAAAACTTCCTGCAGTCTGACATAGAAGTGAACAATATTTAAAAGACCCAAAGAACTAGGAAGTGATCAGTTCTTATTTAAATGAACTACCTCATTCTATCCTTTTTTTTTTAACCATAATAAATAATAATTGCTGTTAATACATTGTTAATATCACTGTAGAAAAATAAGTGCTATGCTATTCTTGTACTACTTCTTGGCAATAGAGGGTCCATTGTGAATTTTTTATTTCTGAAAATATTTGGTCATTACTCTCTGTGACATGAACAGATCAAACAAAGTACCATATTCAGAGTGACAACATAGCAAATAGCAGACATTAACAGGCATTAGCTGAAAGAAAAGAGCTCTGGAACTGAAGAGAAGAAAAGGAGTATTTGGGTTCCTTATGTTTTGTAACCTAAGTTTTAATTAGTTCTCATACCAGCACAAAATGGAAGGTAGCCAAGGAACTTCCTCTTTAGCTTGAAGGTATTAAAGAGTTATGCATAATAAAAATTCCTATGAATTTCTTATTGGTCCTTTCTCTATCCTATGATGAAGTGACAACCTGACGATGCATGACTGTCACTTATCTGCCTCTCAATAGGAATACTACTCTAAGGCAATTATCTGTGTTTTAATTATCATTGGCCAAAACTAAGTCATGGGAAACTTGCATGCAGTATACTCCTGCAGTTGTAAGGACCTCCACAGGACTCCTTACAAAGTGATGGGTTTGTAACACAACAATGTGCTTCATAAATAATAACTGCAAAGTTTTCCATAGGGATGCCTGTCTTAAGGCAAAAGACAGACATCTTAGAGTTTCCTATCTGACATTTCAATCTGTATTTGCTTTAGCATTCAAAATCCTTCCACTCTTACTGCTATTATACAGCCATCTCTACAGTGCTTAGTCATCATCAGAAGATGTGAGTGGAAGATCTGTGAAGGTAGTTTTTTTCTGTCCTTAACTCCTCAAATGTGCATATTTCAAACTAGTTTTCTGGTTATGCTTTTTCCAAGTAGATATGCCAGCTCTTAGGACTTTTCATTTCCAACCTTCTTCTGTCATGTTTTCTGCTGTAATGCATTCCCGCTTTGAAATAAGTTGCAAGTAGCACATTCAAAGTGTCAGGAAGAATAAGCAAACTTTCAGACTCGACAATAATTGCATTTTCTATGACAGGCTTTGATGTCTTCTCTATTTACACCTATCTCTAATAAACATATCTAAGTAGTGACTACAAAAATAAATCTTATTCTTTCTTCTACTCATCATATTCTTTCTGGCAGTCTAAAGTAGCATGCATGCACTCACATTGTTTCTCAACTAAGCAAAACAAAAACATAAATGTTTTCTATCTTTGAAAAGGTACTTTGAAAAAGTAATAGAACAACTAATAAATCAACATTATGAAACAGTGAAGACTACTGCACATTTTGTTAAAATATAAAAGGATCACCATGACAAACACAGATCAATAAATGTTGGAGAAATAGTGATAATAGAAAATTTGCTGATGCTAGATGCTGCAACAACTCAAAAATTTCTGCAATTAGACTAAATAGTCAGTACAAAAGTCCTACTTTTTATATTTATTTAGAGAATTTCTCCATTTTTATTTGAGAGAACATACTATCTACTTTCACTGAATAAGTTTATTAGCTATTTACCTTATAGATTGTCTCAGTATGTCTCTCACTTGCACCTTAAAATATATTCTTAAAATAAAAATATAGCATTGCTTTCTTTTCCAGGAAGAAAAAGTGAGATATTTCCTCTAATGGTGTTCCTCTCCTTGGAACTACTTATTGTTAAATGTACAGTGTCTTTCTATGGATTGGGCCACACAGTAGCACACAAATGCACTCAGAAACTTATGATTTCTTTTACCTTGTACAGACACTTCACACAGGAACAACCAATAACCCTGATGCAGACTGATGGAGAACTCTGCCAAACATTATTCAAGTCTTGTTGAAGATTGTCCTTGAGGACACCATTTTCCTTTTTTTTTTTTTTGCAAGGGAGTGAGCTATTTATGTTGGTGTGAATATGTCAGACATCCTGTTGAGGAATAGTCAAGAACAGACTGACTATAAAAGCTCTAAAACTCACTTACTCCTTACTCTTCTCAACCATGTACCATATGGTATACCTTTGAGGGAGCTGTAGTCTGGAAAGCAGACTGAATGAAATTGATAAATCAACAGTAAAAAAAAGCAAACCTCCTCCATTCTATGGTGAGAATAAAGCTTCTTTATGAAGTACAGCTGTATTTATAAAAAGATAAGACTCCTCTGAGTAAGTGTAATCATTTATAGATACCTACATAAGAGCTTATGTTCTTGAGCTCCATTTGTAGCTTAAACCTAGGTTTCAAGCACCATTTAAGACACTTAGCTAGTCTTCCTAGCTTCTTTTCTGCCCCTTCAAAAGGTCATGTTTCTGAATCCTATCTGTCAAACTTGGGTGGATGTGCTGGCGAATCTAATGTGGATTAGAATGCATAAGATGTCTACATCAAGGCAACTGAATTGAGCCTCTATGTTCTTTATAGCCATGTAACAAGATGTAGTTAACCCCAAAAGTGGATATTTCTCATTATTAGTAAAAAAAAAAAAGAAGCCAAGACTGACCAGTTCATACACAGTTATCCTCACTGAAGATATCATATCCAAGTCATATTAATTTCTCTCCAGGACCTTTGCCAAACAAATCCAAAAGGATGTAAATAAATAAACAAATAGCAAATAATAATTAAAAAAATGTATTTCAAGAGCTACAATTATTTTGTTTTAATATTTGAGTACTCTTAAAGAAAAAAAAAAACTTCTCTTGCTAGTTATAAAAAATAGTAAAAAAAAAAAGAAATTAATATGAAATGGAAACACAAAGGAAATCACAAATATGCTTTATCCATTACTGAAAAATAACAATCAGCCATAGCCTTAAGGTAACATAATTTGTAATGATCTAAGTTTAAAAATGCCTTTTGGTGGACTCTTGCTAACACAGAAAATCTCTTCTACTTTCTTCACATATATGTTTAGTAAATACTTTTTTTTCTAAATCCATGTTTAGCTAAATGATCTGCCATAAATAAAAACATAGCTGAAAAAAATCCTTTAGGTGCACTGTATCTTAACAGAGTTTACTTTAAATCCTTTGAAGAAAAAAAAAAGCAGTTCTCCAGTTCTGATAATAGAAAGGTGGTGGCTACCGCAGTGAGGAATTCAGGAGGACTTTGAAGGAAAATCTTTGTGTCACAGTCTATTTATAATTTATATTCACAGATGGCAAGATATGTGGTGTGACAAGTAGAAATAATCACTCTGTCATATTCACTAAACTTTTTCTTACAGATGTGATGCTCACAATACATTTTTTTTCCCATTGTAAGAATACAAAGGCATGAAGGTTTTTTTTGTTTTTGTTTTTGTTTTTTTTTAACTAGTTGCCCTTGAAGAGAAACTTTCCAGCTGGTTTGCATTACTAATTAATCTTTCATTAAGAACTGAACTTTCATGCTGCTTCTTGTTATGTCAGTCTTGCATTATTATAGGTTGAATGAGGCTCTGAGCAACCTGATCTGGTTGGAGATGTCCCTGCTCTTTGCAGAGGGGTTGGACTAGATGACCTTTAAAAGACCCTTCCAATATGAACTATTCTATGAGTCTATTCAAATAAATTCTTGGTTTTTCAGTCTTACAAATATTGCTCTGTCTTAGAGGTGCTCCATCAGGAGCTGTCATTCACCAGCAGAAGAGAGACCTCTCCCTCAGAATGGTGACCTCTGTACCTGTACATACTGTACTCAAAACATATTCTTCACTATTACTTGCAAGACATGTACACAGAAAGTGTGGGGGTTTTCAGTCATAGTTTGGTTATATGCTGTATCTCCATTATTTCTCTTTCTGACAGTTGTAACAACGCCTGATTTTCTTTTTCTTTTTTTTTTCTGAAATCTTGTCTTTCACCAGTACAGTTTAACTGTTTCCAGTCATACTACAACTACTGGAATAATAATAATAAAAAAATTTGGAATCCATTTGGCACACATTAGTGCCCTATTTAGTGAGGCAAATAGTGATTTGATACAAACTGGAGTTGCTATAATCCAATGTGACATAGCAGAACCTAGAGGGAACAAAAAAAAAAACAACTTCAAATTCATTAGGACAGTTAAATGATTAGCAAAAATACTCAGGTTTATTCGTTTATTCTATAGTGCTCATATAATTGTGACATTCTTTGATTACAGAAAAAATAACAACTTCTTAACAAAAATTGTAGATATTTGGAACGATAGACCCACTTGACTTAAATGTTTGCAGTTCTACAAGTGATTACACTACTTTTCATAAAAAAATAAATAAGCAACTTCTCAAAATGGTCAGGCAATGACAAATCATCAGGCAATGTTCAAATCTTCTATGGAGTTATGAAACAGTGGCTGACAGACTACAGAGTTCAAGAAATATTCCTGATTATTATAGTAATACTTATCGGATATATGCAACATGAGAAGTTTTAGTTTTCAACCACTCTATACTTTTTAGCTACTTTATGGAAATAGTCAGATGCTATCCCAGTGATTAGTATCTAAATATTAAAAAAAAAAAAAAAATGGAAGAAATTATCATGTGCAAGCAGAAAGACTACCACAGAAGTCTACATACATATACTTGTCCACCCTTGGCTGAAGTACCATCCCCAGATCATATTGCAGACATGGATATTCACCATAAGATAAAGTCTTTCTTGTCCATGCTACTGTTTACTATTCTATTCTACGTTCACCTAGTAGACTACTACTGACTAGTACTGAATCATATCATTGTGCATTATGCACAATGTCCTTGTCCAGATTATGTATTAATTATAGTGGTTTTGTGACAGTATATTATTTTGCAATGAAATCTCTAGCTTTCTTTAACTATTTTTTTTAACTTTTTATGAAACTTCAGTTCTCAAAAGTTAGTGCTATTACATCTATAATTTTTGACTTCTTATGATTTATAATAGTAATACAATCTCATCTGGTAAATAGAATCTGCTAGGGCTTCAACATGCTCGATCTTTATTTATAAATAGCTGTGCTGCTAAATTCATTCTTTTATTAAATTCTTGAAAATGGGTTATATAAATTTCCTTTCAGTTAGGTCATTTAATTGCATCAAAATTCCTGTCTGATGTTCTATTATTGATAATTTTCTTTCAAGAATAGCATGAAATTTTTGTTCCATTTAATTTATGATATTCTTTATATTAAGATAATATTTTATTTAATTCAGTTGTTTTGCAACTATTAATGATATTTAAAAGGTCAGATTTTTTTTCTGTATAATGTCTTGGCGTAACTTCTGATACTTCTATTACAACTCCTACCTTTGAAAAAAAAAAATATTAAGAAAGTCTTTAACATTGGATGTAACTGTATTTCTTTATGATTATTACAAAACACAGAGCAACCGGTGGGTCTGGATAAAAAAACTGATACCAAGTGTGATTCATAGTTCAAATTTTGTGTGTAGGAAGAAAGAAGAGAAATACACTATTTCAACATAACACCTGAAAATACATTTTAATTGTAGAAAGAATGAATTACTAGAATAGATTATCTGGAGAGGTTCCATGGGGTCTGAGGAGAACAAATTTACAGATATCTCTGAGAACACATGAGGAGTCACAATGGCATATTTGATTCTATCTCAAGGAAAGAGGAGGAAACATACATCTCTGCAGGATGAAGAAGGAATAGGAAATTGTATCATGGAAGATCTGTACTCCTGAGGCACACTTCAGTCCTGTCTAAGCTGTACGTCACAGACTGAGCTAAATGTGCGCCTTCTTTTCTACCCTTTTCTCTGCCATCTAATATCTTAGTGAATCTGGAAGGGATCTAACTACTATTCTAAAAGGGAGTCATAAAAAACAGTGGGACTGGGTGTTCCAAGAAAGACACCTTTTCTGTTGATAGAATATTTAGACAAAGAATCTAGCCCAAAGCAGACCCACACACACACACAAAAAAAAATCTAACTGAATTGGTGGAAGACTTTTTCACCTGGAATTTCAGCCTAAGCTGTCATAATGTTCTTGTCTTTTTACTTCTCAGAACAGGCATTGAGTAAATAATGTTCTTTACAAAATGCCTGTAGGTAGTGTGGTAGCCATAGAAGTACTACACTGCCAGGTTGAAAAAGTGAGTGCACAGTATGACTTACTGAGCTGTGAAAATGACCTTCACTGCTGCAAATATGAACACAACTCAACTTATATTGAGGTATTTCATGAGTATTTCCATCCACAGGAGCAGGCAAATTTAGGCAACATGATTATACATTCCCTGAAGAGTGGTGGAGGAAATAGTGCTTCTCTCTATATCTGTTGCATCATCAAAAGGTTTCAAAAAGCTTAGGCTGAATATATACAGCTACAGGTCAAGTGATAGAAGTATAAAATAGTACGCATTATATTACTGCAAGTACTGAAATATGCCAACGGCTTTAGATTTCTGTGGAGGATTTGCATCTTTATTAGCATTCAGTGAGCCAAACTGCACAATGAGTTTGGCAAATATGCTGACTTTTGACAGGCAGCCAGTAATTCAGGGGAACAGAAGATACCTGATGTAATGCTCAAATATTTATTTGCATTTTTTGATCTACTTGTTTATTTTCTGAAACATATTGATGTTATGCATCCTATTGTAAAGGGATGAGGATCAAACAATGCTTTTAATACAGCCAGAACCAATGTGTGGCAGATGCTTCTTTGTGCCTGGCAGTTCCTTTTGGTCTAAAGGTTACAGAGAAGCTATGCTTTGAATGACTGGTATTTTCTATTAAAAAGACAAATAGCATTGATCACATTTGGCATAATTGCCTAAAAGCCAGTAAACACTATAAAACCAGACCAGTTCAAGACTATCTAAACACGTAGGTGACTAAACTTGTTAAGCATGTGATCATTGTACATGCACAAAAGTGTCTATTGTAAGGAGATAGGTGCCCATGTCCCACCCTTTGCTTTAGAGAAAATGCATACATGAAATCTGCTGAGGGATTATGGTGACCTTTTATGTAAAGTTGAGTACCTAGATCTCAAAACTATAAAGTGAGAATCTTCCTGTCTTAGTGTCTGTGCTCTCTTTCTTTTCAGAACGTCTTGTTCAAATTCATCCAAGCTGCTGTTATGTTGAACAACAAGACTACCTGTTTCTGAAGTAAGATCTGTGATACTTAGTAATTACCAATCTGTGATTTTAAAATGGTAGTGATTGATTCCATCTCCTCCAACAAGTTCTTATCTTCTAAGGACCTCTGTACAGACAGCATCCTGAAAGCATGGAAACATCCAATATTTCTGACTGTTCCCTTACATCATCAGTTCAGCAGAATGTATTGCTCACAGGCACAGTTATATGTCTTATACCTTCAGCAGGGAAAGATTATGCCCTAGAATAGGTAGATGCGATTGTCCCTGAAATTCTATATATCTGTCTACACCCCTCACTTTCTGTAACACATCTACCCTCTTGCATGGGTAGATGGTATTATCTTCTGGATTTCTAAGTCTTTATTAATTCCATGCAGTAGTTGACTAAGTACACCATATTGTGTGTCTTCTGATTATTTTTTTGATCACAATGTATCTACCATGTATCCAAGTATTTCACAGAAACAACAGAACTAGCATGTTAATTACTTTACTTGTGAAACTTAGTATATTATAATGCAACACAGTAGATAAAAATTTAAAATGTGCTTCCTTAAGTGACAAGTGAAACACGTTATCTCAGTTTCTCATATGTAAAAAAAAAAATAAAATACAGCATTTAATAATTACAGAGGATCTAAATCCATTCCTAGAATCTCCTGCTTACACTGGCATTCAACTCCAGGTCAGACTTCTGTTCCCAAAATCTTTAGTGAATCCTTTGAGTCTTTCTGTTAGCAACTTGCTTCTCAGTGAACTAGAAGATGCTTATCTGTCACAGAAGCCTATCATGTGCTTTTCCAAACCACATGGATACTGACAGTTACCATTTACTGATGAGAGATGAGTACTGGTATCATAGTTGCCATGGTGTAAATACTGAACATGAAACAGTATGGTTCACATCAAAATAAGCACATTGAATAGCTCAGTGTTAATGTGACGATATTTCCCAGAAAACTCTTGATTTTCATTGTCAGATGCCTGTCATGACCTCCTAGTTAGGTTTACAAAAGCCATGCTTTCTTCTGACTTTTGGAAATTTGTCCAGGGCTTGGATTTCTGCCACTCTGGGGAGCTGCCAGCCAGTGAGGCAGATGGATCACACAAGAAATAGGCTCTTCTTTACCAAGCTGGACAGTGACTGCATAAGGTGGTAAGACTAACGAATTTACTTGCACATCCCAAATTATACACAGCACAGGGAAATCTTTCATAGAATCAGACCAAGGTATGTGCAACAAAATGGTAAGCAGTCAAGCACAGCAAGCTGCAAAAGGAAGCATGTGCCCTATGAAAGACATAAGAGGATGCTAGAACTTTGTAACATTTTACATTTAGACCATTTAACACAGCTAAACTTTCTAATGCTTCCTTTTACTTTCCTGCCATTTACTTTCCTGAGTTTCAAATTCACACCTTTTTTGTCCTACATCTTTTCACTTTTAATGTATCGGATTTGATTTCCCTAAACTCTGTTGTCTCTTCCAGAGTCTTCTCCATATAAGCCCTAGTCTCTGGTTGAATTTATCACTTCTTCCACAAAAAAAAAAATTCTATGTTGTGGCAAGATGGTAAATTTCATAGTATCATAGACTTAAGGCCAAAAGGAACTATTAGATCATCTGACCTTCTACATAGCAGAGGTTATTTCATGGCATTGTATATTTTTTACTGTGGATATTAGCTTAGTTTTCTAATCTTCAGCCTTAACTCTTCATGCCTCCATATATATATATAAGCTTTACTCTGTGTAAAAACTTCTAACAGGTTGTTATTTTTCACTAATACTATCAATAAAATTCTAAATGTGGAATTGGTAGCCTTTTTATTGTGCTTATTTATCTGTAGAGATTTCAAAGATTCTGATAATCTACACTACTCTATGACACCTAAAGGACAAAATCCTAATCGATGGAATCTATCCTTGGGTGTTAGTCATAAAGAACATATTGAGAAACAAGTAAAAAGAAATATGCCATTTTTAAGTCAGAAAGAATAAAGCAGCTAATCACTTTTTTTCTTTTATTCCACCCATACAACATCTAAAGACAGTTGAGAAATTCAGCTGTAATAATAAATGCCTGTAAGATTTTCAGATTAGTTTAAAAAACAGCTGTGCCCAGCTGTTTTTTTTTTTTGTAGTATTTCTGTCTTTTTTTTTGTAATGCTACAATACTATCAGTCAAATATTCAGTTAATAGAATTTACTTGAATGTGTACTTATGGAGGAAAATACGATTTTTGAAATTCTCCATTAATTTTTCTTGAGTTCATTCTCACAGCACATTAAATGATAATATACTGTATGTTTCATACCTTCAGAGAGAGAAGTGTAATTGTTTTACAAATTACTGTGTGGTCAGAAACACTTTCATATTAACATTCTAGCAAATACAATTCAGTTAACTTAAATGAACATAATGTTGATATATTATGAACTGAGAAAAAGTAAAACCAAATTAGGCTTTTTTTTTTTCAACTGTCAAAATACAACGTATTGAAAACACTAGCTTGAAAAAATGTATATTGGTTTTCTAGAATTAAATCAGTACGCATGTATATTATATGTACATAAAGTGAAATTCCTAAGCATGTTCATACAGTAAAGACTATGGTATTATGTCTTCTGTAAAGCTGGAAGTCTACACTTTTATTCTTGAAACAGGAATGACATCTATTGTATCATGAAAATGGTACAATAACCTTTTATGACATGGTAGGATTTAGGAATACTATATATTGCTATATTTAGACAGTAAATGCTGTTTTATAACTATTTAATTCTCAGTTTTCCATCCTGATCTGGACAAAAAAGGAACAGACTCTTATTTTCTGCCGCAGTTACAAAAGCTTCAAAATTCTTAAAATGTGAGTAGTAAAATATACCCAAAAGTTACTGTGGTTTTGGTATAATTGCTGGAATGGGTAACTATTTTCTTATCTATACCTGAGCAGTCATCAAAACCCACAATTGCATGTTCCCAAGCAAGTGTTTCAAGTTACTGTTTCAATTTGACTTTAGTCTTCTTGCTTTCAAATGAAAGATTTTAAATCAAGGATTCTAAGCTTTTTGATTGTATATCTAGTGTAGTGCTTTATTAAATGAGGACTTAGAAACTGTGTTTTGACCTTTTCACTTCTTTTCTAAATATAGTCAGGAATTTAAGGGAAATCACACATTTAATAGCCACAGCTTCTGGGAAGGAGGTATTGGTTTCTAAGTAATTTCACATCTTAGTATATCATGTCTTAGGTTTCAACTCTGGATAACTTGTTCTACCAACTATGAGACAGGAGCCATAATTTTAAAACTGCATCCTATATAGAAAGAATAGCATACAACTTACATCTGAGATAGTTTTGTGGAACCTCTTTATATCAAAGAAGAAAACTAGCTTGTTTTGGTTTTTGCTTTTTGTAGATTGAGTGGTTTTCCATTGTGGTTTTTTGTTTGTTTGTTTGTTTGTTTTTTTTCCTAGCTATGTTTCATGGTATCCTAAAGAAGAAATTGGAAATTATTCACATGAGTCTTTGAATTATTTATTTTCCTCTGTTTTTTTTTTTAAGAGGAATATAAAGGGTTACTAAACAGCTTACTACTAGTCATCTGAAGTTAGCTGAGTGGATTCACCTGTGATTGCTGATATTCTTATTCAGTAATCACTTTCAAACACAAACTTAAGATTGGAATTTTAATTTACTCTTTATATTTGACAGAGGTGCTGGAATAACTTCATATCAAGCTACTGAGGTCCTATTAATGCCAATAGTGCAAGAATCACAGAATCACAGAATCACAGAATTATCAAGATTGGAAAAGACCTAAAAGATCATCCAGTCCAACCATCACCAATACTTCTCAGCTAAATCATATCCCTCAACACAACATCCAAACGTTTCTTGAACACCCCCATGGTCGGTGACTCCACCACCTCCCTGGGCAGTGCATTCCAGTGCCTGACTACCCTTTCCGAGAAGTAATATTTCCTAATGTCCAGCCTGAATCTCCCCTGGCGCAGCTTGAAACCATTGCCTCTAGTTCTATCACTGTCTACACGAGAGAAAAGGCCGACCCCTAGCTCACTACAGCCTCCCTTCAGGAAGTTATAGAGAGCTATAAGGTCTCCCCTGAGCCTCCTCTTCTCCAGACGGAACAATCCCAGCTCCCTCAGCCGCTCCTCATAAGGCCTGTGCTCCAGACCCCTCACCAGCCTCGTAGCCCTCCTCTGAACGCGTTCCAGGGCCTCAATGTCTTTCTTGCAGTGAGGGGCCCAAAACTGAACACAGTACTCGAGGTGCGGCCTCACCAGTGCCGAGTACAGGGGGACAATTACCTCCCTGTTCCTGCTAGTAACACTGTTTTTGATGCAAGCCAGGATGCCGTTGGCCTTCTTGGCCACCCGGGCACACTGTTGGCTCATGCTCAGCCGAGTATCAATCAGTACCCCCAGGTCCGTTTCCTCCACACAGTCCTCCAGCCACTCCGCCCCAAGCCTATAGCGCTGCCTGGGGTTGTTGTGGCCGAA